>NW_024121988.1:2181954-2297683 GCF_016745375.1 Pimephales promelas
TTTGTTTGTTTTTGTTTATTTTTGATTAAATGAATGTAGTCTTGGTCAGCATAAGTACTAAATAATGTACTAAATGAAGTGCATACATTTAATAATTACAATTTTTTCACTGTTTGAAATGTATTCTGCGTCAAGGGTACGCTGTAGTGTACGGCGTAGGCTACGCACATAGGCAACGCCGTCGTGAGCATTTATACTTCTGCGTTCTTGGTTGCTCTGCAGTACTGCTCCGAAACTCTAGTTGGAGGGTTTTAATTCCTCGCGGCTAGGTTACTACAAGCAATGGCGACTGAAAGAGAGCGGATCATGGTGGAGTTGGAGTTTATTGAGGTGGAAAAACAGTTAATTTTAGTAACATTACTAAAACTAAAAGGCAGAAATGAGAGAAGACTTCGGAGGAGATGGTACATGCAGAAATGCGTAGGAGGAAATGCAATGCTACCAAGCCCACCCATAACAGATCTTGCGGTCCGCACCGTCGTGACGTGTAGTTAAATTTTTGAGGATGTGCGCGTCATGCTACTGCGAAGGATACGCGGTATGGTACGCGTCTGTGCGTATGCTACGCCGTACCTACAACACGCACCCTACGCAGAAGTATAAATTGGCCTTTAGTCGCTATACATGTTGCATAAAGCATCTCGGTGTGTCTCAGCCTTTCATCACTGTTCCAGAGCACTGTCTCTATATCCCTTCCCCCTTCTCCACCTCCCTCACCAAACTCCCTGTGCACCTCTAGGGATGCTAATTAGCCAGACTATATACCTCTCTATCTCTCCCTCCCCTTTTCACTGTCTATCTCTGCGGCCCACTTAGGGACCAAGAACCCCAATCAGACTAATCAGAGCTCTGTTTAGCATTCTGTTTGGGTATCGGCAGCCCAGGATCGCCGGCCTCACTGCCATGCTGGAATTAGCCTAATTGCTCCTCAGCCACTGCCAGCTCTTTTTAGTGCATTTGCAATCGTAAACGGCCCAATACCAGGCATCACAATTATGAAACAACCCCAGACATTAGATGGGGAGAGGGGGTTGGTCGATGCTGGTGACAAAGACCAAAAATCGAACGGACATGCATTGCAACACGCGCTTAGCCCAACAGGTTTCAATGGACATAGCCATTTTAAATGTAGTCTCGCCTGAGAGGAAGTGGTTTAATTTTAGCTTCAAGCATAGCAGCAACTGTTGTTAAAATAGTGTCATTATTCCTTTGACTATCCTTAGATGCCAAGCTGAGTTTTGTCAGATCTCAGAGGAAAAGCAGATGAGAGATGAACAGCTGACAAAAATGCATAAATGGATTCATACCAAGGGCAAACAGCCTCATTAGTCATTATAGGCTTATTATCCTATGAAATGTTGGCACATTCTGCCACTGTTTTATCTCTGCTTCTTCCTTCCAATAAATAAGCCTTTCACTGTTTCAGTTTAAACTTTGAATTCTCCCTCTGCCTCCATACGCCGTTATTGTGTTCCTTCATTCTATCTCTTATTATGACATGCAGTAAGCACTTGAGATAAGTGTTGTGTATTCCTCCATGCATTATTCCCCCATGTTTTTAACACATTTGCTTTGACTGCCATGACAATTTATTTTCCATGTAGAGGTTTAAGGGTTAAAGCAAGACAATATGAAGATAACTGCATGTTAATACAGAGTACATTTACAGTGTGAGAAGACTGACCCTGAAACATAATTAGCCTGGTTACCATGGTTTCTTCCAAAAATAAGGAAGAAGCTCAATTATGCTGTAAGCCATATAATAATTGAGAAAAATAACATTCAAAATCACACTTTTGTTGTAGCCTTGCCAATATTTAGTACTGTGGTATAATTGCGAGTGAGATCATTGCTTTCATACAGCAGCTAAAAGCAATAAATGAATATAAATGATCCGACATCTCAGACACAGTTTGGCCATTTCATTAATGTTTGCTTTGGAAAAAATGGATACAAAAACAAAGCAGGGTTGAAATTGGAATTGCAATAGCATGCAGCAAACGCAAATAAGTGGAGTCAAGTTGCTATAGACTGCCGTTCAAAAGTTTGAAGAAAGCCTGTTAAGCTCTCCATATATTTGATCAACAATACAGTAAAACTTGTAATATTGGGAAATATTCAAATTTAAATTGAAATGTAATTTATTCCTGTGATGACGAAGCTAAATTTTCAGCGTCATTACTCCAGTCTTCAGTGTCACATGATCCTTCAGAAATCATTCTGCTCAAGAAACATTTATTATTATCAATGCTGAAAACAGTTGTGCTGCTTAATACTTTTGTGGAAACCATGATACAATGTTTTTTTTTAGGATTCTTTGCTCAGAAGTGACCTTAAAGACATTTATAATGTTGAAAAAGATTGAATTCTCCAAAAATGCTGTTCTTTTGAACTTCCTATTCATCAACTTAAAGGTGCAATACCTAAGATTTTTGCATTAAAATATCCCAAAATCACAAGGCCAGTGTTATATATTTAGTAAAGATGATAACTCACAATATTCCAAATGTTTCAAACAATGTTTAAATCGCGAGAAAATTGAGATTTTAACCAAGGAAACGGCACGTGTCAGCAGGGGTGAGCTGGGAGTCGCGAGTCAATCGCGTCATATCCGCTTACCTCGGTTTCCGCTCTTACTACGTGTAGTCCTGGACAAATGCGGTAGTTGTAGTTGTGCGTTAGCGTCTATCAAACGACAGCTTGTTTCGCGCATTTGTTATGGAATGGAGCACATATAATTCTTTTCATTTATTCTCGGAATGTGAACTGTTGGCTGTAAAGGGGGTCGCACACCGGACGAGAAGCGCCGCGTCACGTTTAGGACAACTCCAGTAACGTTATCGAACACCGGACGCGCACTTTCTCATCAGTGTATGGCCAGCAATATTGTTATGTTTAATGACAGAAAATGAAGATAATGTCTGTTCTATGTTATGATTGTACTGTACAATTAAATACAATCGTTGCTGAGTCTGCATTCTGAAAACTTTACCTCAGATCATCAATGAATTGAGAATCTCACGTGAAAAATCTAATAATAATCAGTAATTGTCATTCAAGCAGCTGATTTCTGTAAATGACTGCAAAACTAAATGCATAGATATTGCAGCATAGGGCAAAGTCAGGATCCATTAGCAACGGTTTGAGGCAAAAATAATTACAATTTTATATAAAACTGTGTAAATGGCGCTCTGTGGCGCAGCAGGGTTTTGAACACGGTCCTGAAACGTTGCTGGGCGCCGCGGACAGATGTCGAATGGCGCCGCCGGTGTGTGTACACTTATAGATAATAATGTGTTCGAATAATTATGTGGTGCAACGCGGCGCTGAGCTTCTCGTCCGGTGTGCGACCCCCTTAACGTTAATTTTGTGAAACTGTAGCTGTGGTTGAATACTTACACGACATGAAAAGATGTGTCAAATGTACATTGCAGACATCCCAAGTCTCCCGGATCTCCCGCATATTGATAGCGTTTCCCTGATGCCCGCAAATTAGTTCAAATCTCCCGGGATATAATGTTAGAGCGAGACATACTGCGCGCATAACATACAGGCGCGCTGCGCGTGCACTGTACAGAGGGAGAGACTTTGCGTTTGTGCCTCGCGAACGCGAAAGTTAGCCTTCCCTCCCACCCCCACAATCTTGTTATCGAAATATACCTCCCGGAAATGAATTCTTGCAGGTTGGGATAACTGACATTAAATTGATTTTTTATTTTTATAAAGTTACCAAGGAGGGCCAACCACGTAAACTCCTTGCAAGAGACCTGCCCCTTCAAACCCTCTCCACCTTAGCTTCGTCCAGTTACTCGTACAGTAACATCTGTGATAACTAATTTACTTTTAAACCTGACTTTTCTTGCACGGTTATTTCAGTTTAATGAAAAACAAGCATGTCATTAAACGCAACGTTTATAGAAATCGAACTTTACCTCATCCATGACAACTAATTTTCGATTCCCGTCTGATTGATTTATCCACGGTGGAGTTGAAAACAACAGTTCCCATCATTCCGCGTTCCTTCACGGCGTCATCAAGCAAAGCCGTTGTTGTTGTTTTGAATGTAGCGCCCTCTAGCGGCATCTAAATCTTAGGTATTGCACCTTTAACACATCCTCGCTAAATAAACATGAATTCCTTCAAAAACAAGTCACACTAACGTTTGAACAATAGTGTAGGATCTCCTTCAAACAGTATAAAAAAACTTCGGTCTACTTTCATTCATTTCAATTTCTTTTTACTGACAGTGGTGGCTATAATACCAAGTTAATTGTAGTCATATTTACACGTGATACCTTTTTTGTTTTTAAATATGAGTGACACCAGGACGGATTGTATTTGGTTTGGTGTGTATTAGCCTCTACGTTTGTGTATAATTGTTGTGCGGACAGATATAGAAAAACAGCAAAGCAACAGTGGGAAAGAGCACGTCTCACCCACACACATACACTCGGTCGCTCTCTGCTGATGTTGTTGTTCAGTCTGTTTACAGAGGATTAGTGGAACCTCAGGGGACAATATGATGCAAACAAGGGATCAATCTTTTACCTGCTGTGAATGGAAAACCATGCAGCAAACTTTCTCCATTTTTCCATAAGATGGGTCCAAGCATTCGAGTGGCAATAACATTAAGGTCAGCAGCTTAGATGACAAAAACAAAAGCTCATCAGCTCTATTCAGATTTCTATTAATCATCTCGGCAGGAAGTTGGCCACGCTGTAAGATGCATGAAACTTCCTATGGTGAGATTTGATCATTTGGACTCCAAATCACCAATTTCATTAATGGACTGTAGGGTTAAAAGCATGTGGACTCGCTAGTTAAGCCTCTCTGTTGTATTTGAGGGGCAATGCAGGCCTTTCATTATACAAGCTTGATGACTAATGCAATGTTTATGACTGTGTGAGTCAGAATGTAACTTCATTTAAAAACAGTCTAAACACCAGGGAATTTGATCAGAGTCTAAACACGTTGACTTTAATTCGCTCTTAAGGGTTACTGAGGCAAAAACGACAAATAATTCCCTTGTGAAAGAAGAAAAAATTTGGTTTACTCAATTCAGTACCGTGGTTAAATCCTGCTTTACTCAATTAAGCTCAGATGTTATAGTTTCTCTCTCGCCACTCTTGTCATCTTCATCATCAGGCTGTTCTGACAAGGATTGTAATGGTTGTTGAATAGATGTTAAAGAAATAATATTGTTCGGGAACAATTTCCAGTAGATTGCAGTAAGATGGGTGTACGTGATGACCTGTGATGATGACGGAGAGCGGAACTGGCCTTGGGATAGCTGGAGCACTTGCCTAAATGGACTGGGGTTACCGTGGCAACTGTAGGATTTGTCATTGAAGGACATCAGAGGTATAAACAGAAAATGGCTTTTATGGCAGGAGGTCGATTGAGGGAGAGAGGGTGTTTACAAAAGATAAAGACAGATCACATCTGGTGTGGGTTTAATTAGGAGCTTTCATATTGTACAAACAACACATTGGTCTAGCAGAATAACTTGTTTTAGCTTTGGAATGAAATGTTCTTCTAAGCCAGTAATTTTTTTTTTTTACCCATATATTTGTAATGAAGTGCAGCTCTTTGTGCCACACACCGCATCATACTGTGCTGTACATTACCCATACAGTACGTTTCTCAGTGTAGATACAAAAATGACAAATCCTATTGTGACTTTCAGTGCTCAAATGTTTGTTTTGTGGATTTTTTTTTAAGAAATAATACTTTTATTTGCAAGGTGCCATTAAATTGATCAAAATTGACAGTAAAACATTTATAATATAAAATGCATTATCATGATCGTGTGACATTGAAGACTGGAGAAAATTATGCTGGAAATTCAGCTTTGCCATCACAGAAATAAATTACATTTTATAATAGATTAAAATAAAATATTTCACAAATTTACTGTTTTTTTGTTTTGTTTTGATCAAATAAATGCAACCTTGGTTAGTAGTTTAAGAGGAAAAAAAACAACCTTGAACTTTTGAACATTAGTGTATCTGTATCCGTCAATGTTATTTTACAATATTTCTACTTTTTTAATAACTCTAATCTTTTGCAAATCAATTTCAGTGGACAAAATAGTGAAGATTTTGAACATTTATTTATTCATTTACTGATAGTATCAGCCAAAATATCAATAGGCTGCATTTGTATTTTAAAAGTCCCTTAACACTGAAATCATTGATTTACTCACTAATGCCAGTTTCTACTTTTAGGACATGGTGTCGTGAGTGTTATTTTCGGACTTCATGTGGTGATGTGCATGTTTGTTTCAGATCTATCGGCGCTGCTGGCTGGTGTTTAAGAAGTCGTCCAGTAAAGGACCTCGTAGACTGGAAAAATACCCTGATGAGAAATCAGCCTACATCAGAGCCTGTCCTAAGGTATACCTCTCACTGCAACAGTTCTTAACTAATCTAAGCTTTGAAAACGTCACGAGACATGTGAAAGATTCGAGGAAAACATTCAAGTGTCGTTTTATTTCTCCAATTATACTAACAGCCGCGTAGAGCGCATTCATACTGTGAGGGCTGGCTGGCGAGATTACGAGACGGGCGGTGTGTAAACAGATACATTTTTGAATAAAAGTATCTATGTGCAAAGACTCTCATGAATTGCTGTAACTTTGCTGACTCACGGTCCTCCGGTTTCTGTGTGTTTATCGGCCTCATTTGCCTTTCTTGACTGCACTCTGCTGCTATAGACCGTGAAAGATAAATTAGATGATTAAGAGACCGCAAGTGCCTTTCCAAATGATGCGAATGAAGTTTGTCTGAATAACTAGGCTCTGTCAGTACTTTCGAGTTTGCATCGGTTGCCTTTTTTATGCTCACACACAGGTGACAGAGATTAGTAATGTGAAGAACATCACAAGATTGCCTCGTGACACGAAGCGGCAAGCTGTGGCCATCGTCTTTACAGACGACACCTCTCGAACCTTCACCTGTGAATCAGGTACATCATCTTCAACTAAGGCTTGTTGTGCTGCTGCTGATGATGCTTCACTTAAAGACGCTCTCATTCTTAACATTAACATGGCATTAGCAGTCAATACAGTCTGATGATGTGCTGCTCTCAGGCACATTGACACACTGCATCTCCGAGTGTATGTTTTATTCATAGAACACATTCATTGAAAGAACATGCTCATTCATTGACATCATTGAATCTTTCTGTTTTCCCAGAGCTGGAGGCTGAAGAGTGGTTTAAAACCTTGTCTATTGAGTGCCTGGGGACACGTCTTAATGACATCAGTCTTGGAGAACCAGACCTCCTTGCTGCTGGAGTTCAGTGTGAACACACAGGTAAGAGACTAAAACCTGCTGGATCCATATCGTTTTTATTTTTGCTACAGGAATCCAGTATGGCCTCAGATTTGTGACAACATGGTAGCACTTAGTTTAATCTACACTGTCAAAAAGTGCCCTGTTAAATTTACGGTATTGATGGCATATTGATGCCTGTGTATTTTACTGCTTGAAACAATATATTTCAATATACAACAGTTAGTTCTGGTCCTTGAATCTGATTGGTGAAGAAGTCTTCCGGGAGTGCTGATATATCACTGGTATTCAGCAATGGGACTGTTCATCATTTGTCATTACTGCAGTCTAGACAGGCAGTGTTTCTCTCAGCGAGCGGCAATGACGAAGGAAAAAAAGCTACAATAATTCTTAGAAATACTACTAGTCTTGTCGGATTAGTCGGATTGTATAGTTTTAAGAGTTCTTCAGGTGAGAATGTTGCTGTTTAAACCTCAAATCTGTGGTTTATTTATGAAGATGGCACCAATTTGAAAATTTGCAACAAGGTTTTCGCAGTTGTGAGGTCCGGGCACCGGGCACTGCGGTCAGCACTTGTGAGAACAGCCTGATCTCTGAGAGTCCTTTTGACATTTGCCGCTGGCTTTGATGTCTCTGCAGTGGTTCAACGTGATATTTAATTAGTTTTGTGTGTATTTAAAGTGCAATCTTTGATCAATAACAATAACAATAAACAGAAGATACTCTATTATTAACTATAAACTAGATTAGAATCATAAGTGGTGTCAGGGACTTCTGGGAAAATCCACTGGTTTCCATCATACGGTAATTCATAATTTTTTATCATGCAAAAACAAAAATTTGACAGTTTAGTAAATTTAATGCAATATTAAACCATTTACAGTGTTCTTTTACCATATATAATAAGGTAACTTACCGATAACAGGTTAACAGGTTCTTAATAGCCTTTTTCAGTTTTCTTTTTTTTTTCAGTAAGAATTACAAAAAAAATGTACAGCATAGGAACCAAAATATTACCCTTCTTCACTATCAGTCTCGTTGTTTTTTTCTTATAGAGCGCTTCAACGTGTTCCTGTTACCCTGCCCTAATCTTGACATCTACGGAGAGTGTATGATGCAGATCACGCATGAAAACATCTACCTGTGGGATATTCACAACCCTCGCACCAAGCTAGTAACCTGGCCGCTTTGCTCTCTGCGGCGCTACGGACGGGATGCTACACGCTTCACCTTCGAGGCTGGCAGGTAAAACCCGTTCAAGATATCATCAAAATTTAAAGCCAATAACAAGTACCGTTCACAGGAACTTGTGAAATTTGTAATGTGTACTTCACTTTGGTGTGGTCATGTATATGTAGGAGAAACATGGAAGCAGAGGAGGGAGCCATTGAACTGTGGACCTCCTAAAAGGCTTTATTGAGTGGATTACAAGGAGTTCAATGGCAGATTAGGTGTTCTTATCTCTCTCACTGCTTTGATCAAATAATAAAAGAAGATTCGCATCGCCAGATGGATGCCCTTTGAGAGAGGTTTAGAGAGAAGCTGAGTCTGGTGTAACACTGACCCCTAGTGGCTATTTTACTGTAACACACAAAGCATGTGTAGGGTACAGTATATGATATTTCTTTGCAGTACATCACTTTTGCATTGTTTGATTGTGTGTTACTATCTTGTTTGATTTTGTGTCAGGATGTGTGACAGCGGGGAGGGCCTGTACACTTTCCAGACACGAGAAGGAGAGCAAATCTACCAAAGGGTTCATTCTTCTACTCTAGCTATAGCTGAGCAGCATAAGAGGGTCCTTATGGAAATGGAAAAAAACAGCAAGGTAATGAAAGCATACCAAATCTCAGACTAGATGAAAATAGATTTAGTTAAATCGTATTTAAAAAGAAATTTTTGACACTTTAAAATCAAGGCCCATTAAAAAAAAAGTCTGCACTCTTTCTAGTTCGCTATAAACTATTTTTGACATTAACCTTGATGTCTTTGAACAAAAAAAACATTCTTTGAAAGGGGAGTCTCAAATAAATTATATACACTGCTGTTCATATTGATTTATACCGTATATTTGATCAAAAATACAGCAAAAACTTAAATATTCTGAAATGTTATTACAATTCAAAATAATTTTCAGCATCATTACTCAAGTTTTCAGTGTCACATGATCAGAAATCATTTTAATATGCTGATTTGGGGATCAAGAAACATTTATTATTATCATCAATGTTGTAAGAAAGTAAAAGAAAGGAACAATGTGTCTTTACTGTCTCTTTTTGATCAAATTAATACATTTTTGTTGAATTTTTTTTTTTTTTTGAACGGTAGAGTAATTTGTAATGACTGTTTATCCTAGCTAAATAAAAGCATCATCACTTGAGGTCTCAGACACCACTGTACTACAGTTATATGCCCCCACACACTGACACACATACATAGTGCTTATTAAAACAAAACTGGAGAGATTGCAGTGCAAATCATCTGATTTTATTCCCGCAATAGAACTTTTAAAACATCAGAGCTGATACCATACTTTTGTATAATCAACCTAAATTAAATTCTCTTCTCTCCCTCACTCATCTGTCCCCAGCTTTTATCTAAGGGTTCAGAGGGGACATCCTACCCCTGCACACCGACAGCAATCTTACCACGAAGTGCTTTCTGGCACCACATCACCGGATCTCAGGCTGGGGTGGACTCTGCCAACGGTGAGATTCAATCACATGCATAAGTGTGATGTATTTGTTTCACCAGCCATAATAATAGTCTGCCAGAAGTATTGTTGTTTGCAAAGAGTGCTCCTAGAACATGTCTTAAGAAATACAATTTAATACATATCCTTTCAAAGCAGCTTTACAGAAAATAAATGTGTCTACATTACAGTTTAGAGTGATCTGTTATCTATAAGAGAATGAATTCTCTCAAAAACATATTTACTTGTGAATTACTTACTTGTGTTAAGTCAAGTCACCTTTATTTATATAGCGCTTTTTACAATACAGATTGTATCAAAGCAGCTTCACAGTGATAACATGAAAATAATTCAATAAAGTTTGTTTCTCGAAGAAAATTACATCATCGTCCACCTTACTAAAATAGTAAACATTGATAAAGTGAGCATATTGAACAAGTATGAACTTAAAACTATATTATTTGAGCTACTCTGTAAAAAAATATTGTTGGTTTAACTTAAAAAATGAAGTAACCTGGTTGCCGTAAATTTTACGTTCATTGAAATGAAAAAAAAATAAAATGAGTTAAAACACTGAAGGAGATTGATTTAATCATCAGAAACTCAAAATATTATGTTATCGGAACTACGCAAATTATTTAAGTTGATTTGACAAAAGAAATTTTTTTTTTTTTTTTTTTTTTTTTTTTTTACAGTGGTATAACATGTGGTCCACATAATATACAGTGGTCCACCTTTTAAGTAAAGCAGAACAATAACATAGTTGAATATTAAATGTCCCCAACTAAGCAAACCAAAAAAAAAAAAAAGCCAAGCCAAAAGTGGCAAGGAACCAAAACTCCATTAGGTGACAGAATGGAGAAAAAAACCTTGGAAGAACCCAGGCTCAGTCGGGGGGCAGTTCTCCTCTGGCCAACAAGCAAACAGTGTATGATTATGATCCAGGCAGCATTACAGGTCAGAAGTCAGATTGGATCAGAACATTCAGAATATTAATCCAGTTCCATCTGGTTGGAAGTCAGAGTCATCACGCCGGTATGGAGACGAGTTTGTTGAGGATCAATGCCGATGGCTGTCGTGTCAATGAGGCCTTCACAGGGCTGATGAGACTGGCACTTCAGGGATGGGTCCAGGAGGTGCAGGTCCACCATCTTACTTGGATACGGCTGACTACAGTAAACAGGGGAGGGACTGGTTGACACTTCAGGACTGCGTTGTGATCGTGTCTAGGTGCAGGTCCTGCATCAGATCTGGGTCCGGCGGACTGCGGTACACCTCGGATAACACAGAGAGACTAATATTAGCATAGACGCTATGTTATGTTATGATGTAACAAGTACATCAGGATTTGTGGGGAGTGTTCCGGCTGAAGTCTATAATGTGTTATGTGTATGCTATGCCTAAGAGATGTGTTTTTAGTCTAGATTTGAACTGACAGATTGTGTCTGGTTCCTGAACAATGTTAAGAAGATTGTTCCAAAGTTTTGCCGCAGTCGATTTTGATATCCTAGGTATTACCAACTGGTGCCCTGATGGCCTATATACAGTAGCCAGCACAAATAACATGATTTATCATTTACACTATATATTATTACATCAAGCACCAACACTTCAAAAGAATTATATTTGAAACTAGATTTCTTAGTAAATCTGAAAATATTACTATAAATTACCAGCCCATTTCCATCCTTTAGCGTCACATAGAACGCTATATGACAAAACGGCGCTACACTACGCACATGGCACCCTTTATCGTTAATATAACGCGCGAACCCAAGCGTAATATGAGACTACCCTACCCTACCCCACACCTAAACCTACCCATCACAGTGCGTGTTATATTAACAATAACGGGTGCCATGTGCATAGTATAGCGCCATTTTGTCATATAGCGTTCTATATGACGCTAAAGGATGAGGATGCGTTGAAATTACAGTTAGATTCACAATGGTTGGTGTTATAAAGTGAAAATCATTGTAATACCCCATAAATCACTTTATTTTGTGTGTAAGGCAGCTGCTATTGAGACCATCCTGTTAACATTTATCATCTTCATTCAGGTGACATCTATGGTGATACCCAACAAGGAGGGGACACTGACCTCTTCTCTAAACGCCTTCCTCCAGAACGACACTCGACCCTTCCTGTGGGGCACGGCTGCCCCCAACCCCCGACGCACTACCCCACGTACCCCAGCGAGTGAGCGGCTTAGCAGTGAAACCTTCCAGTTTTTCACCTCTTGGTCTCCCTCCACACTGCACTCTGCCCTAAGTTTTTCCATCAGCTCTTTCTCAGCAGGGGAAGATCCATGCTGCCATGCTGCCTCAGTTCCCCCTGAGCCTGCCAGCAACGCTGAGGGCACTTATTGTGGAAAGAGGGAAACGCACTGTGAAGCTTGAAGCGCTTCGATTGGAGCAGGGCCCACAGCAGACCCTCAAAACTGACACGAGAGATGCGAAACAATGTTGGAACTGGCTCAGTCGCCTTCACAGTGCAATATGGTCACTCATGCTGGGTTTCTGTGGGAGTAGAGACTATACTGTAGGTTCTTAATACTTCTCAGTAGTATCTCTTATTCTAAATCTAATCTCATGCACGCTCTTCAACCCTATGCATGTCCCCCAAGGTAAACGGCTTAGCTATGAAAGGAGTTTCTTAGACATCTGTAGAAGCCCCTGCACACTAAGAAACCCCAGTGGAGGGGCTTTCAGAGTTTCAGCTTCTGGGCTTTGGTATAAGTAATCGAAAGCGTGTTTTGATCAGATGCTTTAATCATAATTTGATTGGCATGTCTGTAAGACTTCCCAAGCGCAGAAGACTCTGAGAAACCGGGAGCACTTTCTGAAAGGGTTCATTTTGTATGGTCGTGCATTTTGTTTCTCCTCTTCCCTTACTTTAAAGTGACTAAAATGGACGGTCATAATGTACAAAACTGTCTCTGCCATTTGGACTGAAGTGAGAGTTAGTACTCACTCGCTTGTGTGCTTTGTGGGGGGTTTTTTTGTTTTGTTTTTTTCAGAGACTGGTCCACTGTTTTATCTGGAAGTTTTCGTGAGGGTCAGAGATCCATGTACAGAGGGAAACAAAGGTTATGAATATACTCCCCAGAGGTGTTCGAATGAATTATTTATTTATTTATTGAAGTTTACCAACAAAGCACAAGACAAATTACAGTGTATACTAGTAGGTTTTCTTTAGCAGCTCAGCAGTTCTTCTCAGAGATCTTCAACACAAGGTGGTAGGCCTCACACAAGACATGTTTCATGCTTTCCATGCTTGTCAAGTATTTCCAGTCATTTCCATGAAATTCATGAAAGGGTGCCATAATTCTCATGCTGTAATTCTCAATTTAAGTCCCTCTATGTTGGAGCTGTGGATTATCAGTTTGCACACATTCATAATGAACTGGGTTGCTAATGCAGACAACTGGTGTTTGATCAAGCTGATCGACCAGCATGGTAAAGCTGGTTTACCAAGTCTTGCTGTTGTTTAAGCAGCGTGGTGGGAACACCTGCATTCCCTGTGCTTTATCAACTATCCATAAAGGCCAAAAACTAAATAAACGCATCCAAACGTACAGCTCAAAACAGAAGATGTGCAGTCTCTGTGAATGATCTGATCGACACAGAATTATTTTGGTTGTGTTCTCCAATTGAGCTACAGTCCTGAAGGTTTGACTCCCTGTTATTTTATACATTTTATACATAAATAGTCATTCAGTGTTGGATTTATTAACTCGTACTCGTCTGTACCATCGAACAGCGCTTTACCTGATCTGATTGTACACTTTGATGACAAAAAGAAAGTGGATTTTATCAGGTGCTGTTGCAAACAGTTTAAAAAAATGTGAAAATGGTTTGTTTTTATCATATTTCAACAGTGACTCTGCTCTTTTATTTGAACTTTAGTTCTATTTGCTATGTCTAATTATCAGCCAAATCATAAAAATACAGCCTTGGTGAGCATAATAAAATTCTTTCAAAAACAAAAACCTACCCCAAACTTTTGAGATGTAGTTGAATTGTAGCTCATTGTTGAAATGTTTCCCTGTATGTCCCTGTTTTACATTTTGCACCGTTGTTCTTAATTCTTAATTGCTTTACAGTGCTATCCATTAAAACTATGTAAAAAGAACGTGATTTGTACATGCTGCTGCAATGTGGACACCAAATAATAGTGCATAGACGCACAAAAATAATTCCTTATGATTTATCATTCTTCCCTATTTACCTCATTTGTTTGCAGGAGATATAATAATTCAACATTCACCTAATCACCCTGAAATGAGTTATATATTTGTACATAAACAGCCAATGGGTCCCTGGAGAGAATCTCATTGTGCTTAACAGAACAATCTGTTTGAATTATCAGAGTATCATTTCCATCTCTTTGCAAGACAGAAGCACTACTGTGAAAGTTAATGGTGACATGCGAAATGACACGAGGAAATCGAAAACCAAGGAAATACTACAGATGAAGGCTGTACATGAAATTGTGTGGGAAGTTGTTATACTAGCTTAAATTGCAGTACTCTGTATTTGTAAAAGACCTGTGAACAAGAAGAGTGATAAACATGCTGTTTTGGAGGCTTTGCCAGTTCTTCGGCAGTTTAGATTGACCTCTGAGAATGTTGCCATGAGAAGGAACCCTTTGCATGAGTTTTAATTGCTAAATGACGTGTGTTCTGTATCATTTGTGGTAAAATATTTTGCAGGGTTTTTCTTTTTTCAATAAAACAAAGTTTTATAAAATCGGATGTCATAATGATCCTTTTGATGATGATGATCCCTTTAATCAAGATGTAGGCAGTTATTTATTTTAGTTTTGAACTGTATGCGTTTCAGAAAAGTACCAAGCACAGCAAGTAATTTATGTCCTGAAATACTACACAGCCAAGTTAACCATTTTACCAGCCACTCACCATTATTCACTCTTGTATTCCACAGTTGTCATAATCACATTAGCCAACTCTTTATTAACTAAAATGCAGAAGGATGGATGCTATGAAGCATTAAGGACTCCTCCCTTTCTCTGTAATAGCGTTTCTTCATCAGTTACTGCTAACCAAAATCAGCCAAGAGCCTATGTGTCAGGTAAAACTTCCATTTCTTCTCTCTTACCTACAAGCACAGTATTCATGTTTTTTCTGAGGATTCATACATGTAGAGTTGTAAATATTATACATGTAAATATTATTGTTAATGTTGTTTGGAATATCTAACAGAATGTCTAACCTTGATGATATTATTATAGTTGATATTATTGATATTATTAGAAAGTTGAGATGTTTATATATTATATTATAAATATAGTATTTTTATTCCATTTTATTTCTGATTTCGGCAAGCAGACTTTTTGCATTTTATACCCAGCATTTAATTTCTGGGTTTAATTTCTGAAGCAGCAACATAATTACATTTATGAAATGTAGGGCTAGGGTTAACCATGTTTATGAGATGATTATTAAGGAAAGCATTGTCAATCATTTTCTAAACTGCCTGTTAGTGGATGTTTCTAATAGCCTATAGCACTGTAGCAAAGAGATGTATAAAGTACTAGAAAAAGGAAAAGTACAAGTGCTCTATCAAAAAAGTGACTTGAGTAGAAGTTGAAGTGCTCTTTAAGCACCACACTTAAATAGAAGTACTAAAGTATTCAACATTTTTTGTACTTAAGTATTGCAAGTAGTTTATTTTAAAATTCACTACTTGAGTATTAAAAGAACAAGTGTTGTGTCATGCAATTATTAAAGAAAGCAGTCAAAAGTTTGAACTAGCAATCAAATAAGGCACTTTAGCGGAATACAAATTTGCTTTGGCGGCCGCCAAAAAAAGTCATTGCAGGACAACCCCTGCATTAGTTGTCAATGTGTGTGTCAGTCAATACCATTACCCTATAAAAGTGGCGTGTGATTTAGGCAGCATGAAAGCCAACTTGCAACGAATGATTCGTAAACTTTTTATAGTTGTAACGAGTAACTAGCAGAACATTAAAAAAATATTGAAGTAAAAGTATTAAATTCATCGAAAATATCTACTGAAGTAAAAGTAGAAGTAAGAGAAAAAAACAATACTCTAGTAGAGTACAGATACAGCATTTTAGTACTTAAGTACAGTACTTAAGTACTTCGTTACTATACATCTCTTGTGTTTCAGTACAAAAGGAGTGTCACTTTCACAAAAATTGATGGAGAGCACTCTACACCACAACAAATAATTAAGGTATGCTTATATATTTTTTTAGCATAAAAATAATTTAAATAATTGCTAAGTAATGAAAATTAGCTATGTCAAGTGTCTTATAGATTTTGCAAATGTATGTAATGTGTCATATAGGCCCACTTGAGCTTACAATACAGCATACAACTTAAATGAAAAAAGCCAATTAGATGAGTTTGAATCGAAAACAGATTTCAGTTTGAACATCTTAATTTACAGAACATGGCCTACCCTGAAACCTCAACCAAGATGACACAGTTAGAAGTAAACCATTTCAATTGGTTACTGGGGGACTTCAATTGGACATCTGTGAAGAATGTTTTCTGTGTATCTTCATCTGAAATGTTGGCTATATGGATTATTTTCTCCATTGAGTTTCTTGTCATGTCTCTGGCACTCTACGGATTGTGCTGTCTGCTTAGGCCTGACAATACGGTTCCTATATTTGTCATAAACCTTTTTGTATGTGATATCATACAGATTTGTGTCAAGCCTGTTGTGCATTTTTGTACACTGAATGGTCTAGTCTTTTTTATCTTTTATGTTTATGTCATGAGCGTAAAAGTTAATATTGGCTTCATGGTCTGTATCTCTTTGGAAAGATACATAATGATCAAATACCCTGTTTGGTACAGACTTCATCATACTTGTAAAAATTCACTTCTGATATGCTTGATAGTTTGGGCAGTATCATGTGGATATATGGCGATTGATGTGATTATTGCATTTAAAGGCAGTTTGGAAATTGCATTTATTCTAAATGTATTTCTTTTTTTGCTGCCTTATCCACTGGTTGTGTTTTCCTTTGTGGGTTCGTGGAGGGCTCTCGCTCAGTCAGTCGCAGTCAGCCCTGATGAACAGAAGAGGATTTTGAGGATTCTGGCTCTTGTTCTTTTCAATTACACTGTGTTGTTCCTGCCAACCATTGTTCAAAACGGAATTTTTGCTATATCCTTTAAGAGCGGAATAAGTGGTTATTATGATTGTTTTCGTTCAGTGTCAGGAATCATGTTGTATTTAAATCCACTCGCTGACTCTTTGCTCTATGTTTTCATAAGAAAGGATGCTAATAACATGCTTAGATATTTGTGTTGTAGGAAGCTGCATGAAAATCAAGTGTAGCCCTTCTATTCTCCAATTGAGAAACTGCCATGTTAAGTTACTGTGTTTTTGCAACATGACATCATGACTTTTGCGTAAACATACACGCCACTTTCGAGTCAAGTGGCATGTTATCTATACAATTGAAATGAAAGCCCTGCATTTTGCTATTAGGCCACAAATGGCAATTAACAAAATGTGTATAAAGTTTCATTTGAGTCATTGAACAGTATCAATAACCAGAGCAGGAAGCTATTTATTGCATTTTAACCACTTTACTGAGTCCTCCTCATCATTACTCAAATTTGAAATGCAACAACATCTCTCAATCCATCTGAGTTTAAGTGATTTCAGGAAAAGCTGGTCAAAAATTAATCGGATTGCATGATAAAATGCTCAGCTTCTCCCTCTCTATGCTGTTTCTTCATGTTACTTTCCACCATAATCAACCAGCAGCAGCTAGGTAAACCCCTTTCTTTGCTCTTTAGAGTCATTGTTCATTGTCTTGGGAAATATTTGTTAGAATATTATTCTTATTTTGAATTAATTGTGTATTAAAATGTGTTCACATCTAATTTTATTAGGCAATGCTTTTACTTTGTGTTGTAAAAGTATATTAACAGACTAGCCTTTGGGAATTTAAATATTTTATGTACTGTCAAGAATGAATGAATGAATGAGATCTGATTCTATAAAGAGAATGTAGCAAAATTCTGTATTTCAGATTAGGAGTGTCACTTTCACAAAAGCTGATAGGACAAAGTGAAATAGTCACCATAAAAACAAGGTATGTTTGGACATGTTTCTTGTGCTCTAAAAAATGTAAATGGCAAGTTTGATTAGCAATTTACAGTGAACTTGAATATGTAATGCTTATAATGAGAAGATTCAATGATGAATACATATATCTTTGTGCACTTTTATAATGCTACTGCAGCCTCTTTGTTTTGTTTAGAAATGAAGCTCCTCTAATCTGTTTCACACATTTTCATTATCAGTAAAACCACTATTGAAATTGATCTTCATGTAACATGTCTAAAAAAACTTGTAAACCTGTTGTAATTTGCACATTTATTGAATCAATATTGTCTCTTTCTGACAAAGAACTGAACAATGAAACATGTAAAACTATAGCTGACATTGATATTTGTAAAGGGCTTTGGCATTCATCTGTGGACTACTTTTTTTAATTTCCCAAAAATGTATTTTTCTTAACAGATCAAATTCAAAATTCCCCTTTTTTGTTATAGTTCGAACATCCAGAGCACATCCAAGACACAGAAAATGCTTTATGGAACATCAACTAATAGTAATTTCCAACTGGATCTAAGCCAATTTCCATGGGAAATTGAAGATTTTAAGTGGAAATTTCTGGAAAAACTGTTTTGTGTGTCCAAAATTGAAGCTGTGGTAATCTGGATTATTTTCTCCATTGAGTTTCTTGTCATGTCTCTGGCAATCTATGGATTGTGCTTTCTGACCAGACCTAGCAGCACTGTTCCCATTTTTGTCATAAACCTCTTCATCTGTGATGTCATAGAGATTTGTGTCAGACCCATCATGAATTTTTGTTCATTCAATGTTATAATTGTACTTATCCACTACATTTATTCCATGAGCGTGATAGCTAATGTTGGCTTCATGGTCTGTATCTCTTTGGAAAGATACATAATGATCAAATACCCTGTGTGGTACAGACTTCATCATACTTGTAAAAATTCACTTCTGATATGCTTGATAGTTTGGGCAATATCATGTGGATTTATTGTGATTGATGTGATTATTGCATTTAAAGACCATGTGGAATTTGCATTTATTCTAAATGTATTTCTTTTTTTGCTGCCTTATCCACTGGTTGTGTTTTCCTTTGTGGGTTCATGGAGGGCTCTCTCTCATTCAGTCGCAGTCAGCCCTGATGAACAGAAGAGGATTTTGAGGATTCTGGCTCTTGTTCTTTTCAATTACACTGTGTTGTTTCTGCCATCCATTGTTCAATCCATAATTTTGTCACTATCCTTTGAACATGGTCTTTATGATAATTTATTCACAGTGTCAGGGATCCTAATATACTTAAATCCTCTCGCTGACTCTTTGCTGTATGTTTTCATAAGGAAAGATACTAATAGCATGCTTAGATGTTTGTGCTGCGAAAAGCTATGTGAGAATCAGACACGGATAGACGACTCCTCCAGTTCTAGGACAGAGGTACAAATCAATGTCCAAACATACAGAGAAAATACCATACTCTGAGTGAGTTTCATCAATCAACAGTTTTGTTGAAACAAATGTAATATGGACTCTTATAAAAATGTAGCCTAATTTGCTATAGGCATACAATCATCTATACATCTATATACAATAATAATCTTTTATTATATAGATCTCTCTGTATAAATGGTATCCTTATCCTACCCATTGTGTTATAAAAACAAAGAGTAAACATTTATATTCCACTCAATTTTTCTTCATTAAAAGCCTAACTTATATTTGAGAAGTGTTATCTTTGAATTATTTTCTGCACTGATCTACTGCGATACAAAACAACGTCTTTTATCTACTTTGTTTGTCTACAGACCTTATTCAGATAGAGCAGCACCATGGCACAAGCGAGGGACAGTGTTTTCAATGGCATCCGCTGTAAAAAGCTGTATAGTGCTCCTTGATTATTTTACACAGCTCATGTTGTCTGGGTTTCACAGAAAGATATTTTGCAGTATCAGCAGAACAATTAAAGAACACTTTAATTATGTGTTATTATATGTTATGCTGCACATAACACTGAAGCGCAATATTTTCCCCTGAATAATTTGCTCTCTCTGCTGTTTTAGATCAATCATGATTGCTTAAAGCTGCAGTTTGGTGTTTTTCCTCTTTGTCGCCATCTCTGTTCGAAATCTGCAATTGCAGTCATTCTTTGGAATTATTAAGTTTTACTTCAACACCCTCGACACGGCACATCGTGGATAAACACAATGTTGGAGGAGACTGTTAGGCTGTCAGTCGCTGCGCCGGTGTGGATACTGGTATTCATAATCACAGATTATTCTTTTTGGAAGTATGGCCAACATAATAATTTTCACCGGAAAATGTTCTGGTTCTGACATTGCAGTAAAACGCGCTGATTAAATCTAAAAATCGCTTATAATAACTAAGTTACCATATCACGCAAAACCATGCAAATTATACCTTGATCTCAAATTGTTAATGTTAACAACGTTGCATTGCGTACATGTAATGTCTTTACGATATGTATCCTTGTTTTCGCATGGGTCCGGTTACAGTCTTTTTTTTTTCTGCAGCCATTCTGAAGTCAGGTGTTGTGCCGAATTTCGACCCCCGCCAAATTATTACCCCCCTAGCATTGGTAGGTTTAGGATTAGTTGTGGGGGAGGGGGTAGGATTAGGGTCGGGGTTGGGATTAGGCAATCAGGTACTGACTTCAACGAGGGGGGTAATAATTTGGCAGGGGGTGGAAATTAGGCACAACACCGGAATGAAGTCTTATTTTACAGCGGGTGAATCTCTAGTTGTCACTGGTGATTGTCGTTTGAACCTTTCTGGATCCGCCATCAAATTGATAAGTTTAAATATATGTTTATGTTTAATTATATTAAGTGAGAAAGGGCTATAAATCTCCACCTCCAACATCCTCACACGTGCTCCCCATGAACACTGGCTAGTTATGTATTTTCTCAAAAATGTATTTTGAATAATTTACCGAGACAATAGACTGCAAAGAAAAGTCAGAGACTCCTTCTTTATGCGTACAGATGTGACGATGACGCAAAGACATGCTCGACTCTCCTGTGGAAATCCACCAGTAAAAAACTGACAATAAAAAGCTGACTATGAGTTAACTGAATTTCAAAATTCAGTATTAACCCATATAGTCAGTCTATGGTGATTATAATAAGCAATCATGGTTTATTGATTTATTATTTAGATGTATGTGTGCATTAAAAGTAATTCGGCAAGGAGAACAATGGTGTGCCAAATGAAAATAAAGAATTTTGTTGTATGTAAAAATTTCATGTATGTACACTTTCACAAATCTTACCCTGTGCATGCGATTCTTTATGGCATCTTATTACCTCCATATTGTCTGCTTGGCATCTTATATTACCTCCAATTATGTGTCTGCTTGCTGCCTGCCACCTGCCAACAACGGAAGATTCAACTGCCTCTAGTACGACAAGCAAACAAGTGTGGGTGTCGCGGCCGGTCTCTATGGAAACCAGGCAAACTTCACGAGCTGTTTCAGCATACTCACGTTTACAGTTAGGTCGGTGGGTACGTTCATATATTTCTTTATTATTATTTTTTTTATTATTATTGTTTATCATTGCGAAATGCAGACAAAAATGACTAAACTATCAACAACACTGAACGCGGAGGTAGAAACGGGTTCTGAAGAAAAAGACACGAGCGAAGTTGTTGTGTCTGTCGCTCCAGGTAACTTTTACTTCTTGTTAATATTCAACGACCATCAACAAAATAACAGACTTGTTATCAAAAACAACAACTATCAACAGTAAATCATTTTTTGGAATATAGTGCTAGTTAACGTTATAACGTCTTTTTTTTTTTTTTGTTCAAATTACATTTTCATCAAAAATCTAATATTTAACTCTGTCCATCATTTTATACTCAACCCTGTTACTACATTATTTCACATTCCTTAAAATGTTGAACAGGCTAACGTTAAGGATTTCCTGAAGGTTAGGTGCCTGCTTTTACTGATCATTTCTTTAAAGAAAAAAGAAAAAAAAAAACTTATAAATATACATATAATTTCCTAATTTGTATCATTTTGAAGAAAATTTTAAACAGTAAAAAAATGTATTTCAAAGGCCAGGAGTCTCAGAGTGGGGATGCTGATGGGACAAAGGTTAATGGTGATACAGTAGAGACCAAAACATCAGAGAACAGAACAATCTCTCCAGGTCCCAGGTGATCAAGTGCAAATGACCTATATGATATTTGCTCAGAATAAAATCGATTGTTGTCTGAGAAGAATACTGAATGATTTTACTTGTATCTTTCAAGAATCACCAAAGAGTTTTTAAGGGAGCAATGCAAGAAAAACAAACTGTACCTGACGCCAAGGCTGAATGACACTCTTTATCTTCACTATAAAGGTTTGAAATTTTGTATGCAGAAGAGGTTACTTCAATGTTGCATCTTTGTTTTGTTGTTGTTTTTAGCTCTTTATACAAAGTTTTCAATTCTACATTGTAGGTTTTTCTTGTATTGAGGGATTGGAGGACTATACCGGCCTGCGCTGCCTATGGCTGGAATGTAATGGCATTCGAAAGATTGAGAATCTTGAGAATCAGACAGAGCTTCGCTGTCTGTTCCTCCATCAAAACCTCATTCATACTCTGGAAAACCTGGAACCACTCAGCAAGCTTTGCACTCTGAATGTCTCAAACAATTATATCAAGGTCATTAAGAACATATGTGAGTACACACAAAAGTAAACGTGGTAACAAAATGTATTGCTTGTTCTATGTTCTTAAATATTCCTTAAAGTCACTCATAAAGTTCACCTTTGTTTTTTTCAGCCTGCTTGAGTGAGCTGTCCACGCTGCAGATCTCCCATAACACACTGGAGAATGTGTGTGACATGGAGGAGCTGTCACACTGTCCATCCATCAGTGTTCTTGATCTGTCTCACAACAGAATTAGAGATCCAGCTCTCATCAGTGTTCTAGAGAGAATGCCTGACTTGGTAAAAAAAAAAAACAAAAAAACAGTATATCCGTCATATACATGATCAGATATGCCTACTTCCATCTGTGGACTGAACTGCTGAGAGTTAATTCTTGTTTTGTTTTTTGTTTTAACAGCGGGTGTTAAATCTAATGGGTAATGAGGTCATCAAAAAAATCCCAAACTACAGGAAGACTCTGATTTTTCGTCTAAAGAACCTGACCTATCTAGATGACCGGCCTGTTTTTCCAAAAGACAGGTTAGCTGCAGTGTTTTCTGTGCTAAAGAGCTAAATAGCATCAATTGAGTGACAACTGGCATTGTCAATTTGGAGAGGAATAGACCCCACAAAACTAGTCTTTGTTACTATTTAGAGGCTACAGTTGAAACTTTTCTATAATAATTGAAGTTTGCTTTTATTTACAGAGCATGTGCAGAGGCATGGGCTGCTGGTGGTCTGGAAGGTGAACGAAAAGAAAGAGAAATGTGGCAAACGAGAGAAAGAAGGAAGATCCAGGAAAGTTTGGATGCAATGACTGCTATCAAAGAGAACGCACTGAAACGACGGGAGGCTCGAGAGCATTTGGAGGAAGGTAAACACACAATCTCTTCACTTATACACTGGCGTTAAAAAGTTTGGGGTCAGTAAGATTTTTACTTTTTAATACTTTTATTCAGCAAAGATGCATTGAATTGTTCAAAAGTGACAATAAAGACTTTTACATTGTGACAAAAGATCCATCAAAGAATCCTGAAAAAAGTATAAAATATTAAGCAGCACAACTGTTTAACCTTGATAATAAAAATAAATGTTACTTGAGGACCAAATCTGCATATTAGAATGATTTCTGAAGGATCATGTGACCCTGAAGACTGGAGTGATGGTCCTGAAAATATAGCTTTGCTATCACAGAAAAATAAAAATAAAACACTTTAAAGATATTTAAAATTGTAATAATATTTTACAATATAACTATTTTTACAGTTTTTGTGTTTAAATGTTTAAATTTGTATAAAAATAAGAGACAAACCCAACTTAAGACTTTTGAACAATACTGTATACAGTAAACACACTCATATTTTCTTCGTCTTCTATCTGACATATAGCATCATTAAAAGCTTATGGTTTACCCTCAGGAATCACAGAGCCTTCCATTTCTGTTATTGGGGATCAGAGCCCTCAGAACGAAACACCAGCGATTGCACCTGCAGAGAGTGACAATTCAAAAACAGCACAGGAACAAACCGACCCATCAGCATCAGAGACACACCACATTTGCCAGTCTGGATCTGATGAGGAACAGATTATCCAAACATCACTTGATCAAAATCATTCCAAGCAGTCTAAATCAGAGAGACAGCAAACAGGTTTAGAACAGATTCTCCATCCATCGTTTGACCAGGAACAGACTGGTCAAACAGCAACTTTGGGATTGAAGAGTAAAGAGGAAAAGTGCCAGAAAATGCAAGCTCAATACCAAGGCACAAAACCCTCACAGTCACATGACAGCGGTTCAGTTGCTGGTCCTGGTGCTCTCATCACTGAACTGATCTCTGAGGATGAAATAGAGACTATCGTCCTGTCAGAGATACCAGCATTAACAATTGATGTGAGTCCTTACACCATTGCTCACATTATTATAACCTACATTTGTTTTTACAAGAAATTGCATGATTTAGAATTTCTTTGCAATGTATATTTGATTTATAGAGAAATTACAGTTCTTGGGTGTTTTCACTACTAAAAACATTTTCTGATTCTCCCAAGGATCTTCCAGATCTTGAAGAAGAAGAAAGTAGCCAGATACTCCAAGCAACATCACAGGTAAGAACAGGGTAAAAAAACTATATTCAATGTCAATGATACTAAAATTAATACTGGATGAGAGAGCATATATAATTAGCATGTTATTTAAAGAGTTGTGATGGAAAATCACATCTTAAATGGAAAGTTGTGGAGATTAACATTTTGAAATGTTACATTTTCCAGAGTGTCGTCCGTCCTAAGATTCAGGTCATCTCTGACGAGGAAACAGAATCAGAAGCTCTTACAAGTTTGTATAAGTGGCCTCAGTTAGACGCTGAGGCCGCTGACCAATCGCAGCTGCTTATTAGTGTCTCCACTAAAAGAACCTCAGTCAAGCAGAGCCCTGATTGTATCAGTCAACTAGAGGCAGGGGATAACCTCCCCAAGACAGCAGAAACTAGAAAGATGATTCTAATTGAGGAACTGGACTGAGTCTTTAAGTTTACTAATGGATGAAACTATATTATAGTCCCTTTAGCACAAATCTTGGATGTGAATTTGAATTGGATATCTACCTGATATAAAAAAAAAGGTGTTAAACTTTAAATGACAAAATCACATTAATAATTTCATTTAAAATAATAATAAATAAAATATAGTAATTTTGCAATAACTTTATTGCAGATATTGTAAATGTATTTTGTTCAAACAAATTCCAGAATTCTTTGTTTTATTTTTTTATTTTTACACAACCTACATATATTAAAAGACGTTCAAACCATTAGTTTTCAGTACAGAACTTTACTGATTGCTTTAATAGAAACACTAGTTGTAAGAACTTGAGCATGAAGTCTATGCAGATATGTGTGTGTAGCGCTGTCATTGGCATCAGTTCAGGTTTGTAAATGGATAGGTTACATCCGAAGCAGCAGGAGAAGAAAGAAACATGTCATGAGCAGCTCTTCACTGACTGAGTGGCTGACAGAACGGGCGAGTCCTCTGAGGGTTTCCTGATTGGTTTGGTCAGTGCTGGGAACCAGAGGTGTGGTTGCAGTCACAGCTTGAGTGCGACTGGCACACGTGTCGTAGAGGTTCCCAGCAAATGCTGTTTTCCGGGACTCTGCCCTCAAAGATTCCCAGATTTCAGCTGCATCGCCACGGCAACCTGACAATACACCACTCACACACATCTGGAAGGCATCCCATGACCTGCAGATGTAAAAAACGAAACTAATGTAATGTAATAAGATGAAAAATATTGTAGTTGTATTCAGTGGAGGTGTTTTTGCATGTGCATGGGTCTCACTTGCAAATGGAGTTGATGTCCTGTGGGTTATCATTCATGGAGCTCACACTGTCACCCAAAGTGACCAGACAGTCAGCAAAGCCTCTGTATACAGCACTACATGAAGGCGTTACTGCTGCACCCAGCACCGAGGAGCAGAGACCTGAGGAAATTAAAAGTAAGTCTAATGATATGATATGACATTTTGGTAGAACTTATGCAGTGAAAAAAATCTCAGGCCTACAATGTTGGAGTAATAAACAATTAAGGCAGATGCCTTATTGGGTCTAATCCTCAGATTCCTCTCTATGGTGTGACGAATCCGATCTCCAAAAGGGAGTGTATGAAATAGTTGAATACTACGATTGTGATGCAGCCTGAATCATAGTCACTGCTTTATAGATTAAATTAACTCATTTAATAATTTATGATACTTACAATTCATCTGAATCAACTCTGAACTGACTTCAGATGAACAAAGACACTGTTTTCTTTAAGAGCTACTGTACATCTAAAATGAACTCTGTTTGCACCATTGAATCGTTATTTTCCTGTAGATTATTGTAAAGCTGTTTTGAAACAATCTGCACTGTATGGAGATGACTTGAATTGACATGATTGTAAATGCACAGTTATGGCATATATTGACAAAATGCTAAGAGACATACACTCAACTAAAAGATTAACACCAGTTCAATTTCTCATCAATGCAATAATCTAATGAACAACCAATCAAATGGCAGTTGCTTCAGTGCATTTAGGGATGTGGTCCTGGTCAAGACAATCTCATGAACTCAAACTGAATGTCAGAACAGGGAAAGAGAGGTGATTTAAGCAATTTTGATCATGGCATGGTTGTTGGTGCCAGACGGGCCGGTCTGAGTATTTCACAATCTGCTCAATCTGCAATCTGTTTTAGGCCCCTAGTGCCAATTGTTTAAATGCCAGGGCCTACTTGAGCAATGTTTCTGACCATGACCATCCCTTTATGGCCACCATGTACCCATCCTCTGATGGCTACTTCCAGCAGGATAATGCACCATGTCACAAAGCTTGAATCATTTCAAATTGGTTTCTTGAACATGACAATGAGTTCACTGTACTAAAATGGTCCCACAGGCACCAGATCTCAACCCAATGGAGCATCTTTGGGATGTGGTGGAATGGGAGCTTCATGCCCTGGATGTGCATCCCACAAATCTCCATCAACTGCAAGATGCTATCCTATCAATATGGGCCAACATTTCTAAAGAATGCTCTCAGCATCTTGTTAAATCAATGCCACGTAGAATTAATGCAGCTCTGGAGGTGAAAGGGGGTCAAACAGTATTAGTATGGTGTTTCTAATAATCCTTTAGGTGAGTGTATGTACAGAGAGTGTGGCTACATGGCAACATTCTATTGTGTCATATATTCTATATGTTCATGAGTGTCTACATCTCTATACTGTTAGATGTAACTGTACATCACATGGATTAATCTGAGGATTATACCCAGAGCAAAAACAACATTTAATCTCACTACAGAACAGCTCGAAAAGACAAATCTCCATTTTTTTTCTCAACTCTAAACATTTGGTATGTTTATCTTAACAGAAATATAAATTATTTATACATTCAATAGTTAAGATACATTAGATACACAAACTAAAGCTATTTCTGAGCATAAAAAAAGTGTCCAAGTTTTATTCTTTTTATGGGGTGTGTGTGTGTGTGTGTGTGTGT
This sequence comes from Pimephales promelas, assembly GCF_016745375.1. The sequence continues at coordinate 2,209,729 of NW_024121988.1, forward strand.
GTTTGTTTGTGACCGTGGCCACTGATTTACATGAATTAAAAATAAAAATAGAAAAATTTGAAAAGCAAAAAGCTATTTTAGATAAAACTAAAAATATATTACATTAAATATAATTTAAATTATGCATAATACAGAATATATTGAAAATGTAAAAAATAAAATATTAAAATAATACTTTAAATTGCATACACCATAGCCAACATAGTTAAAAATAAAATGTTCTTTATAGTGCAAAAAGGTCATTAAAACATTTATAATCTTTGTGGAACCCAAAATGGTTAATCTAAGACATTGCTGAATTTAATTTCAAGAGTGTATGATAATTGTGAGACACATTATAACATTATAGCCCTACACACAAACACAAATAAAAATAGACTTTTACTCACTGAGGCAGAATGAAATGAACAGCAGTAGATGCATTCCGTTGAAGAGAGAATTTTGAACTGAAGACGGCATACACTGGAACATTTACAGACATTCACAAATCATCCAAACCTCCTTGAGTTGTCCCATTCACCTTCCTATTTCACAAAAGAGCTGCAACTTTGAAGACAACTGTTGAGCCTGATTGATAAAAGGGGGGTTGTTAAATCTGATTATTAAAAAGGGGGGAAGCTATTGGATTAAAGATCATTTCCGGCGATCAGAAAAGAATAATATACCTCCTGTGACAATGGTTTGATATGGCTTGGATAATCAGTCTCTCTCTCTCTCTCTCTCTCTCTCTCTCTCTCTCTCTCTCTCTCTCTCTCTCTCTCTCTCTCTCTCTCTCTCTCTCTCTCTCTCTCTCTCTCTCTCTCTCTCTCTCTCTCTCTCTCTGTCACACACACGCACACAAATATACAAACAGATGGAAAAAAATCCCAGTAGGACTGGCTTTTTAATTCCAGCATGGCACTTTCTAATACACACTCAGTGGGCAAGTCTCTATTTTACTGACATGCTTGGATTATGGCATTGCGTAAATCTAAGGGGAGAGGAGAATAAACATGGATTAGTACCTCTTACATAAAGCCATTACTATCAACTCTCATTTTCTCTGTTCCTGAGCCTGTCACTGTTTCCTAGTATTCATCTTCCATGTTTTTGGACATGGGATAATGGTAGTAACTTTGAATTCTAGGCTACTACCGGTATTTAAATGGTAGGCTATGTATGACTATAGGCCTATATCATTCATACCAATACACAGCCAAGACAAGTGCAATATTATCGTATGATGGCATCACTGTGAAGCAACAGTGATTTTTATATTCGAATGTCTCCTAAACTATGCTGAAACCCAAATTCTTGATTAGGCCTATATTGTAAAATGCCTAAAGCCTCCATGAGCAGGCATTTTTTTTTATCAGGCCCCAAAAGCAACATGTGTTGTGATGATAGCCTACATAATTATGAAATATGGTAGAGAATAATAGAATGCAATAATAGTAGTCTATATCTTGTGTTGGTTACTTTCTGAGAATGAGAGTTATTTTTTGTGTTGCACGCATTTGCTTAAAAAAACTACCATTAGGTGGGAGTAAAGTCGCTTACTAACAGTTGAATGTATGACGCACTAGAATCAGCGGAAGTGACGCAGTTTGTGTGGATGTGGGACTGTCATGGATGAAGTTGGTTCACCGGCGCGCCGTCACGGTGGTCCGGCGGGGCTCTCCGCCGTGCAGTTCGACACCATAGAGGGTCTGACAGAGCTGGAGGATCTGGAGCGAGTGTATGCGCAGCTATGTGCCGAGGAGGTAACGGAATTATTTATTAGTGGAAAGACAGGGTTCATTAGTCCCTTTGAGCTTCATGACTAGTAGGATGGGTAGATAAAGACTTTTTAAAATACTTTTTATGACTAGGATGGGTAGATAAAGATAAAGACTTATAACGGCTTGTGTTAGTTAATTTATTATGTATAAAAATTGAGTGTGTGCCTGAATGGCGTGTGGATGTTGACTGTACATTGGCATGAATAGCAAACACAAACACACCTCTCTGACAGGCGGAAGTGGAGGTGGAGTTGGGCGCTCTTATGGGGCAGCAGAGCAACATAGAAACAAAGATGCTCGCCCTGCACAGGATGGGGTGAGTGTACGTGTTTAACACCTAACTTATGCTTTTAAATGAAAAAAATAGAATAGTGTGGTTTTAAATTGTGTGTGTGTGTGTGTGTGTTTTCCTCAGACCAAACTTGCAGCTGATCGAGGGAGATGCTGTGCAGCTTTCCGGCATGATCAACTTTACATGCAGCCTGGCAGAGAACGTCAGCAGCAAAGTCAGACAGCTGGACCTCACCAAGGTGGCCAACATACACATTCTCATAATGATATGTATGTCTATCAATTAGACCGCATCCACTCAAGCTTTACTCCTGTTTTTTGCGGTTCTGTTTCAGAAAAGGCTGTACCAAGCAATTCAGCGGGCAGATGATATTCTAGACCTGAAGTTCTGTACAGATGGTGTTCAGACTGCCCTGCGTAACCAGGACTATGAGCAGGCTGCCGCCCATATTCATCGCTATCTTTCTCTTGACCAGTCAGTGATTGAGCTCAGCAAGCAAGGTGGAGAGGGTGAGTACTTTTTGGGCTATTACAAGCAACTATTGCAATGAACAATATGTTACATACAGTTATGCTAATTGCAAAGCACATATTGCTTAAACCGATATGCACAGATACTTAGAAGTCAGATGTTTGTTTTACTATCTTTCTGTATGCTATACACTGTGCAGGTAGTGCAGTTGAAGCCAGTCTTGAATTGCTGCAGGAAGCAGAGCGCAATCTGAAGGTGTTGGTTACAACACGACTGGAGGAGGCGGTTGCCACGGGCGACTTGCCTCAAGTGGAGCGCTTTTTCAAGATCCTTCCTTTACTGGGACTCCATGAGCAGGGACTTGCACGCTTTGCTCAGTACCTTTGCAGTCAGGTAGGAGCATGTGTGAATGTCCAGTCTGAGTGTCCAGTGAAATCCGTTGGTATTAAGACTTGTGTTGTGTATTTTGCTCGCTTCTTTCAGTTGGCCAGTAAAGCAGAGGAGAACTTACTCCTGGCTGTTGGCTCTGATCTTGGTGAACGCAGAGCACCGGTGATCTTTGCTGACACCCTCACTCTGCTGCTTGAAGGTAAGAGCAGACGCAACTTGGCAATATTTTTAATTTTTAAATGAATCAAGATCAACCAGCCTTTGTCTGTATCTGTTATACAGGTATTGCACGCATTGTTGAAACCCATCAGCCCATAGTGGAAACATACTATGGACCAGGCCGACTGCACACACTCCTTGCACATCTTCAGAAAGAGTGTGACAAACAGGCTCAGAAAATAGTGGACAAATTCATCCAACAGAGAGATTACAACAACAAGGTGTGTGTAGTGTGTCTATACCAGAAGTTTTTCATCTTTTTAGATGCTACAAACCCCCAAATATGATTATTCTTGTGTGGCTGACCCCCTTCCTAAAAGTTAAAAGGAATCTATCTGTTATAAGCACCCCATTTATACACTAAAAATGTATTAAACATCTAAAATAATTGTATTATTTAGTTACATTATTATACTGTATATTCTTTTCTACTCACTATTCATTTTTTCTATTTATATTCATGTGTGTTTTCATGTGTTTATTTGCTGATCTTTAGTGAAGTGCATTTTTATAGATATTTTTACACATGTGTACTTTTTACATTTTTTTTTTGCAATAGTTTCAGATTGTCCAGAGCAGCATGATGAGGGGCATGACTACAGAAAAGATTGAACCCAGGTGTGGTAGATATAATCATTTATCATGAAGATTGTATGAGTATCTTGTTAATACAAGGTGTTTTATTTATTGTGTGTTTAATGTTTAATCTAGAGACTTGGATCCTGTGTTATGTGAGGTTACCTTAATGAACTCAAGAGCCGAGCTATACTTTCGATTCTTGAGGCGGCGTATTGTTGCTGACTTTGAGGTTGCAGATGCAATGGCAGATGAAACCGTTATACAAGGTAACACCTAACTTTTCATGGTATGTGATATGAAATTACTATATGAAAATAATTTCTAAAGCAAGTACATAACTCCAACTGCCATCAGATGTAGCCTAACTGTTAGCACACTGCTGCTGCTTATTAAGCTACGGTGCTCATTCAGGCATCACAATATTATTGCATCTCCCTTCTTGATCCTATTTCTCCCCATAATTGTCTGTTAAAGAACAAAATGCATGTAACTCTAGGGTATAGAAATTGAGCTTGTAGTTCAGTGTTGATTCAGTATAGTATGTTGAATATGTTGGTTTTTAAAAATGTATACTCGTACTCAACATTTGCTTGTATTGTTAATATTTGTTTTGTTGTTTTCTAGAGCATCAGAAGAGTTTAGAACAGTTACTGAAAGATTGTCAGCTGAGCCGCGCTATGCAGGAGCTGATTGGCTATTACATTCCCATGGAGGAGTATTACATGAGAGAGTCTGTCAACAAGGTGCGCCACATATACACTCAATTATTTCATGCTGTCGTGTGTGAATGTACTGGTGCTTTATCATACCTGAATAAGAGATTAATGTCAGGCAAATGCACACTCCTATTCAAAAGTTTTTTTGTTTTTTTTTTAAATAAATTAAATTAAATTAATTATTGTATTGAGCAAGGAAGTAGAGCTGCATGATTCTGGATAAATTGAACAAATCTCTTAAATGAATGATTCAATGACAAATACATTTTTTACATTCACTTGTCGCCACCTACTGGTGAAACGATGTAATTGATATAATCTTTATTTGAAGCGCCAAGTTTATTTTAAAAAGTGATTTACTCTGTTTTGATTGCTACAGTAGACAGTATATCTTAATTATAAACTTTTGTCCTAGTACTTCTGTGATTTATTTGAATTATTGTAACAGAATTAATGATACTGTGTGTGGTTTCATACCTATATATGGTAACTGCTCTCTCTGGGTCAGTGGAAGCGCGAACACAGATTTGAATATTCAAAGGAATTGTAGCAGATGGCGATCCTCCCTAAGATGGCGGCACCGCCCCAGCATGCAACGAAGCGTGACACGATTTTCCTTTCTCTATAGACATAGCCAATTCGTTGTCATTTAGGAATAAGCTCATGTGGGTGTTTGAATGAAAATCACAAGCGTTTAACGGTTAATCATGCAGCTCTGCATTAAGTTGATCAAAAGTGACTGCAAAGATGTTTACATTGTTACAAAAGATTAATATTTTAAAATAAATGCAGTTCTTTTGAACTTTCTATTAATCAAAGAATCCTGAAAAAGTGTGTCATGATTTGCACAGAAATAAAGCAGCACAACCATTTTCAATGGTGATCATAAATGTTTCTTGAGCACCAAATCAGTGTATTAAAATAGGATCATGTGACACTGAAAACTGATGAGAATTCAGCTTTGCCAACACAGGAGTAAATTACAAGTTAATATATATATTCAAATAAAAAAGTTATATTATTAAATGTAATAATGGTTTGCAATATTACTGTTTAACTTGATCAAATGCACGAACCCTTGGTGAGCAAGCATAAGAAACTGTTAAACACATTTAAAAAAAATCATATACCGACCCCAAAATGTTGAACTGTACATTACTACATTTTCTCATGTTCATCTATCTGTTGTTTTGATTTTGCCATCAGCTAAATTGCAGATACATTTTTTTTTGGCAGAATTAATGTCAAGTCGCTTTTTATTGCGCTTTTATACAATATGATATGATTTCAAAGCAGCTTTACAGTGATCAAACAGGGAAAAAATGTTTTAATGATTCAAACTAAGTTCATTCCGCCTTTTTAAAGGAGCAAAATCGTGTCATTGTTCTACTGAAGTCAGTTCAGTGTTGATTCAGTGCTAGTAATGTCATCGTCTAACTCAGTTTAATTCTCAGTACTCATAGGATGATTAATATTACTTCATATAGGCAGTTGTCATGGACACCGCTGAGGTGGGTCAGCTGAGCTCCAGCATGGTGGACGATGTATTCTACATTGTGAAGAAATGTATCAGCAGAGCTCTCACCAGCAGCAGCTCTGACTGTGTGTGCGCTATGATCAATCATGCAACCAGCGTTCTGGAGACAGACTTCAGGTATATGCACAAATTTGGAATTTAATTGTTACTGATGATGACTAACTCCATGTGAAGAAGAATTGTTGTGGTTGTTGAAGGTTTAGAAATTCACAATCAGAGATTTTTTTCTAACTGCGTTGTTATTGAACATCCAATCATCCGCTATACCTTTTGCATTTACTTCCTTGTGCAGAGAGGTGTTAGTAAGTAAGCTGCGAGCTGGATATCCAGTCAGTGCCCTGCAGGACCTGCAGCGTGGGGTCAGCAGTGCCGTCAGTCTGATGCAGAGCAGTCTACAGCAGGGCAAGATAACAAACCTCACACAAACGCTTGGGATTGAGAGCCAAGAGCAGGCGAAGAGTGCCTACTTGGTCAGCATTGAGTCTTTCTATCTTTATTATCTCACTTTTCCCACTTGTTTTTCTGTATTTGTCATTGAACATATGTTTTCATGTAGTGTTTAAGTAAAGTAATGCTTGTTTTTTTTTTCTCAGGTGACCCTCAATAATGTGGAGGTCTGCAGTGAGAATATCAGAACCCTGAAAAAGAATCTAGAGGTCAGTGTGATGTGATTTCTTTCATCAAGGATTATAGGGGATTATCACGCTTCCGGATTTCACGGGCGGGATTTGTCAACTTTGTGCATGTCCACTTCCGGCGCAGTTCAACAATGCCTGAGACGAATGCCATTTATGTCACTACTCTGTTCCACTTTGTAAATCTAACCAACAACGCCAACCCTACTTAAGTTTTCATGGATTCCCGACTGAATTGAGTATAAGAAGAAATGGATTAAAACTTTAAAGTCCCCGTGAAATCAAAATTGAACCTATTTACTTTGTTAGCGCATATTACTAGTCTTGTGGTGAACAATTAATCCGTGCAAGTGAATATATATTAAAAAAATGTTTTACCTTAGTAATCTTTAATCAAAATCTGAAAAGTTACTTCCGGTCTGGAACGGTTTCATTTTCTGATGACGTAGGTTTCACAGTTTGGGTGGGGTAACGCTTAACCACTCCCCTCAAACCGTTAGTTTGCTATGGGCGAGAGATGGAGAGGAGGAGCGCTAGAGTAAAACCCTGCCCTCTGTTCAATATTCCGTTTCACTTGGAAATACGTCACAGCACTGGAGAAAAATCGTTTGCAACTTCCGGTTCACGGGGACTTTAAAATAAAACAAGGTAGCACGTTTGTTTGCAGCCGGCACTTTAGTGAATCAGACTAATTTACCAGGGATGCTGTATAAATAAACTTAGTGTAGTCCTTCATCAGTTTGCCAGCGAGATCGGTGATTCAACGGAAGTGGCAGTGCACACAGAATCCGGAAGTACTACGTATCAGCGTGATAATCCCCTATTCTGTTTCTTTCAGCCAACCACTAGAAACTCTTGTTATTTGCTCACCACATGCCATACCAGACCAATAGGACATGTGTTAAGTCACTTGTTTCTTGTCTGGTCTTTTGTTTAGTTTGAGTTTCCTGTTACTGTTTTGTAGTTCTGCTCCAGTTTCCTGTTTCCCTCATTACTCCCTGATCATTTGCACCTTCACAAGATGTAAACACTGGTCCAGAAGCACTTCCTGTTTCAGTTTTTTTAACACTACATAAAAGCTGGGATAAAATACAACCAACAGAACATGTAAAACTGAATCAAAAAGTTGAACAAACATCTTTAAGATGTTTTCTTTACATGTGAAATAAAGAAAACTGAAACAGGAAGTGCTTCTGGACCAGTGTTGTTTACATCTTGTGAAATGGTCTATAGAAGCCCTGGTGTTTCCTGTGTTCATTGTCAGGTTTTGTTCATCCATGGTTGCATGTCACTCTCAGTTACATTCCTTGAGTTTGGATGTTTTCTTGTTATGTTATCATTAAATACCTTAATCTCCATTTTTTAGATCCTGATCTCATTCATCTTATACCATGGAACACAAAAAGAGAAATTTGGAAATCTTTTCCATGCAATTACAGTTAATGTGGATGGTTGCTTTCAAGCCCTATAATCATATCATAAAAGCAGTCCAAATAAACTCAATTTTTGTGTTTCATGGAAGAAAGAATGTCTCAAGGTTCGAACGGTATGAGGGAGAGTGAAATAATACTTGAAATTTCAGAAATGTTTGGGGAAGCTTATAAGATGTCCGACCACTCTTACTAGCTTGAGTTGTTGTTATCATGTGAGAAAATGATATCCACTTTAATGCAAGAAAGAGATCAATAACTCTGGAAAAGTTTGAATCCTCTGGTCTTTCTGGCTCATGCTAACATTTGATGTTGTTGTGAGCATTCTGAATTGCTTTCTCTTCCTGTCCATCTCAGAGTGATTGTGCCAAGTTGTTCAGTCAGGGCACAGGCTCAGATCATGCGAAGGCTAAGATTGACAGCTGTCTATCTGATTTGATCACCACCTCTAGCAAATTCAAGGACCTCCTCCAGGTCAGTGAGAATCTGTTTACACACTAGCGTTTACAAGTATGGGTTTTAAATGCTCACCAATGCTACATTTTATCAAAAGTACAGTAATAACAGTAATATTGTAAAATATTATTGCAATTAAATATAGCGGTTTTCTTTATTATATTTTAAAAAAAATTCAGCATCATTACTCCAGTCTTTTGTATTACATGATCCTTCAGAAATCATTCTCATATGCCGATTTGGTGCTAAAGAAACATTTCTTTATTATTATGTTGAAAAAGTCATGCTGCTTAATATTTGTGTTGAAACTGTGATCTTTTTTTTTTCATTAATTGAAAGATAAAAGAACAACATTTATATCTTACTACAAAATGTTTAATGTTTTGAATGTGCTGTTTTTCTTACCGGTTTGTGTATGTGCAGGAGGGACTACAGGAGCTTAACAACACCTCTATTAGACCACAAGTAAAACCCTGGATCAGCAGTTTCCTGTCTGTCTCACACAATATTGAAGAGGTTAGAGATGATAACCATATTTACTACTACTGACAGATACCCCTTTTCCACCAAAAAAGAACTGGTTTGGAACTGGTTCGGGTTCAAAGTTGGTTCAACTTGTAACCCCTTCTCAGAACCTGTTTGTTTTTCCACTGATTAGAGATCCCAGCGAATGACGTTGTTACGTCACCATAAGTCTTAGCTTTCCCTGAAACACTTGCGACAACTTCTAGCACTTTGTTTTTAGCAATGGTGGTCACAACCTTTCCCATCGTGTTGTTGGTCACCCAGCCCCCGACGTAAGTATGACGTGGTAAAAGAACGGTTCTCTGGTTCTAGTCCAGCAAAGAGTTGGTGCCGCTTTGGAACCAATTTTCCTGTCCGAGAACCAGTTCTTTGGCTGTCGAAACACAAAGAACTGGTCCACGAGTAGGCACCAGCTCTGAAAATGCTTTGGTGGAAAAGGGGTAAGAGAGCAAATAAAAATGTCTGCACTTAAGAGTTGACAATCGCCATGTTTCCATCCACCTATTTTTATGCGCATTATCATAAAACAAAAACAAAAAATCACTGGATTTGCACATAAATTCGAAAAATGTACATCAAAAAATCGATGTTATAGACATATTATTGAAGAATAATACATGAGAAAACATGCAGATAAACTACGATGGAAACACATTTACCAAAAAAATTCCTCAATGCCACGCACATCAAAAAAAGATGGGAAGGCATAACTGGACTAACCAGTGGACCGGTCTCGATGCACAGAATCTGAAATGCTGTTTTGGTTGTTCTGAAATGTCTGAGCAAAATCTCTCATTAAAGTGGTTCAGTATAATTACCTCCCATAACTGTCTTACACAACTGCGTTCCCAAACTGTAGAGATCCACCTCTGAAAGTAAGATAACTTTATTTGTGTTTCATCTGCAGGTACAAGTACTTGTATTATATATGAATATATTATATACAGTGCCATCTCCTACTGCAGCAACTTCCAATTTTTGTTATATTCTTATATTTAGTGCCGGTTAATCAGGAAGTGACTTTTTTCTTTTCGTTTTAAGTTTGCAACTTTGGATGGAAACATAGCAAATGATAATTAATTATTATGAATTATATCTGAGGATTTACAAGTTGCTTTTTTTTTGTTGTCTTTAGGAAGAGTTCAGTGACTATGAAGCCAATGATCCTTGGGTTCAGCAACTCATTGTCCAGTTGGAGCAGCTCATGGCTGAGTTTAAGGTAAATTTATTTTAATCTACTTAACACATGTGCACGCACACACACACATCAATTCTAAAATGCCTCTCTGTAGGTGGGCCTGTCACCAGTCATCTACGATACTCTAACTAGCCTGATGACCAGTCTCATAGCAATGGAGATGGAGAAGACCGTGTTCAAATGCACCTTCAGCAGGGTGAGATGTAAACACCCTGCACAAATGAGCACAACAGCTACATATTTACTTTAAAACACTGACATCCTAACTGTCCTGTTGATTCTGGGTTGTAGCTTGGTGGATTACAGTTTGATAAGGAGCTGCGTGCTTTGGTTGCATACCTCTCCTCTGTCACCTCCTGGACCATCCGGGATAAGTTTGCCCGACTCACACAGATGGCAACTATTCTCAATTTAGAGAGGGTATGTGGCTTTTTGACTAGCATTTAAAAATGTTAATCATTGAAATCTGGTCTATGACTAAGAGGACAGTATCATTTGGAATTTTGTTTGACTTTGTGTCTTTCTTCTTGAGGTGTCTGAGATCCTGGATTATTGGGGACCCAACTCTGGGCCTTTGACGTGGCGTCTGACCCCTGCTGAAGTTCGGCAGGTCTTGGCTCTTAGGGTCGATTTCCGCAGCGAGGACATTAAAAGATTACGACTCTAACAAAAACACTTCAAATGTGGTCTCGTGTAGAAATTGAGTTTCGGGTAACCTGAATGAATGTATGTTATCTCTGAACATTTGTATACACATTTTTTAAACACATGTAATAAATGTTTTACCAACCAACATTGTGGATCAGATTGTTTTTCAGCTATTCTGAAGCTTACCTTATAATTGAAGGTCAATATCTTCTGGAAACTGGAAAGTTTGGTTAATTTGAGGTTGAGGATGCTTTACTGAGCACAATTCATTAACAAGAAAACAGTTTCCTTGAATAAATGTGATGACACAAGGCTTCAAATAGAAAAGTAGTAGTTTTTAGTGCACAATATATCCATAACGTGTGTGAAGAATCTTAGAAAAAAAATTCAGAACTTACTTTTTTTTTTTGTTTTTTTTTTTGCTTAAATGTCATAACCATAAAAAAAGAATCCCACGAGTTATAGTTCAAAAGCATTTTACTTCAAACCATTCTAACTGCATTAACCTGTATGTAATGAATCGGTTCACCTGGACCAGAAGCTCTGACCTGATGCACTCTGATATTAAAAAACAAACATGAACAAATGATAAGCAGTTGTCTGTTTACACACTTATATGAAACAGTCTCTGTGTGCATGTAACATGTGTGGCAGTAGGCAGATATTGAATCTGCTTCCCTCAACACAAAAACAACACAATTGTGTATCATTAAATATAAAATGAGAAGGACCAGTCTGCTGAACTCATCTCAGTCCCCATGTAACGCTGTGCCTGACAGCTCGTGCAAACAGGTTGAACTCATGTATCTGCGCTCTAACACACACAGCCTATCTAGCATTTCTGAGTCCTGGAGGAAGCTTAAATGAGAACTACGATGAAACTCAATTGTCGTCGCCTTGTCTTACAGAAGCACAGACCATCCTATGCGTCTTTAGTCCATCGTATCTTTACGTTGTTTGTCAGAGTTTTCTCTTGATGATGGTGTTGGCGGAGATCAGGCGGTCCCGCTCGCGCAGCTCCTCCTGCAGTCGAGCCTCGTTAACCCGCAGCTGTCGGATGGTGTTCTTCATCTCCTTCATTTTGATCTCCATCAGCGCGATTATGTCCCGCTGCTCGTTCAGTTTCCGAAGCAATTCCGCAGACGTTGTGCCGGTGGTGAGCGAGTACGAGTGATCCGCCCCGCACAACGCGAGATCGGCCACGGGGCACGGCGTGCTGTCCCCGGACAAATCTGATCCCGAGACCACCGCTGTAAGGCAGGAACCGTCCCCCGAAACGGTGAGGTCCACGGGCGTGATGTACTGGCCGTTCTGATCTATCTGCACCACGGTGGTGTTTTCGGTGTCCGCCTCTTCCTCCACTGGCGCCGACTCGTTAGCCGTGGAAACGACCGAGGTGATGATGGGCACGACCGCGGACACCTTCCTGCTCCTTCCCCGTCTACTCTTCCTCTCGTTCACACCGCGCAGAGGGAAAAGGGTCGGGACGCGAATGGTGTAGGTTTTCCTGCCGCCGGGGAAGTGGACGCTGCAGACCCGGTGGCCGGTGGTGGGCTGGAAAGTGCTGAAACAGCCGCTCACCCCGGCCCGCGAAATGTTCTTCAGCCATATCTCTCGCTGAGTGGGATCCTTCGGAAAGGTGTAGAATCGCAGATCGCGATCCCGGTGTGAGTTATTGTAGCATCCGGGCACGCAGCAAGTGAAGCCGGGCATTATTTTGTAGAAGATGCACCAGTAATACTACAGTCCCTTAGAAGTTTCCCTAATTTTGTTTTGTTTGGTTCCTTCGTGTGCTGTTATCCAGACCAGCGGCCTACAAGCGGAACTACACGTCCCACAATACTTACGACTTCCTGTTTTGGTTTCAAACGCTAGTCGATAGACTTGCGTCTGCGGCTGCGCAAATATACGCCAGTTTGGATTCATAATTCAGTGTTGTAACAGTGTTTTATAACTTATAAGACTATAACGTTTATAAGACTATAATTTGCACCACGACACCGTTTTGAAATTATATTTATATGTTACAAATGGAACTAGCCTAGATTTATTAAACCCATACAAAGTACAAAGTGCTTTTGTCACAAGCATGCATGGTGCATTGTTGCACTAATTGAAAACTTTTTTAAAAAAAATGTATGTATCAATTTATTAATAGCCTAATTATTTTTACATTTTAATTCAAAGCATAACAAATAAAACAAATAGAAAAATACATAAAACACAGCTTTAAAAACATAACGGCATCATCATGACATATTGTAACCTTTATATCACTGGCCAGTTTAAGGTAATAAAGAGACTTATTAAATGGAATTACAGTGAGTCTTCAAAACAAACAAAATGACCATATGTGATATTGAATTAAACCAAAATATCTTATATTTTATTTTTTACGTTATCTTATACGTTATTGTCAGAGATATTGCCTTTTGATGAATGAAATATACCCATCATATCAGTAGGAGCATGATCAACTGAGAATAGATACAAATATATGATACCTTATTTTAACACTTCAAAATGACAACCAGCTGAATATTTCTAATCTATGTTTGTACATCATAAATTAAGTCCAAAGCATCTCAAAGGTCAATCTAGGGTGCTTATCTTCATTATAAACCACAAACACTGTATAAATTAGCTTTTGTACCTAAAAAAAGAGATAGAGATTAATACAAAATATATTTTCAACAAATGGTCATACAAACTAGTTTGTTTAGAACACAGTGGCGGACAAAGTACACAACTTCCTTACTTGAGTGAAAGTAGAGATACTATTGTTCAAATATTAAATGGTAATATTACTCCGTTACAAGTAAAAGTTGTAAAGACCGAATTTTACTCAGGCTAAGTAAAAGTAAAATTGTAAGTAAAAACTTGTTTTTAAAAGTGCCTCAATGGTTGCATACAACCAGATGGCTGTTCCTTCAAATAGTGCCCTATTTATTTTTTTGGCTTTGAATGTTATAGCCTTATTGGTATCTATAAGCTAGAGTGCTCCAAAAGACAATTTTCGCATTTAGAAGACAAAACTTTCAAAAAAGAAAATCAGGTTGATGTCGAATCCAACGCCAGATTAAGTATTCTGGTAGAAAATGATGTTGACGTCACAAACCAACATCAGTCGGTTCTGACGTCACCCTGACTTTTATTTCCATACAAAATGCAACCTCGCAAACAAAATCCTGACTGACGTTACTACTTTCTATTCAAGGGCCTTAAACAGAATTGTACGTATTGTAAAAAGTATGATATTTGTCTTTCAAATGTAGTGAAGTTAAAGTAAAAAGTTTATAGTAAAAAGAAAAAATAATACTCAAGTAAAGTACAGATAATCAATAAGTGTACTTCAGTACAGTACTCAAGTAACTTAATCTTGTTACTGTCCACCTCTGGATATATATATATATAGCCATATAGCCATTATAATATTCTAGAAAGGATACAGATAATGAACAAAAAAATAAGAAATCTAATGTTGGTAACATGTTGCAAGTTTTTGATATTTTTAGTAGGCCTATATTTTGTTTACTTGAGCATTTCAATTTCTATTATGTTAAAATCGTGACGTATTGTTTTCAGTAGATGCGGTCGAGAAGGTCAAGGGTTCTTGGTTATTTTTAATAAACGGGTTATATAATTGCTTATTAAACAATCTAAGTTTTACAACAAATAAGTGTATTGTGGTTTATGGATGGATTGAGATATTATTGAACTGTTGTGCTGATATGGGCGTGGCAGAAAAGAACGCGACCGTTTCGCGCATGCGCACATCATCGAACATCTTGGCGAAAGATCAGCCCCTATGATCAGCCCACGGCACACAGCAATGAGCAGCAGCAGTGAGATCAGCAGCAGCGCTGTAGACTTACACATGAAACAATGTACTGTGATTTTAAGACGGACGAAGAATGCCCCATACGTTGAGAGGGTGGGAGGTATGACGGGTTTATCCTGTTTTTCCTCTTGCTTTTGAGATAACATGAGAGCTCCGAGCCCTGACCAGTGTTGATCAGAAAGGGAGGGAGGTGTCCATCTCCACCATCCTCTAGTAGCCATCATCATCATCATCATTCTCCACAGCACCTCCATCGCATCCCAAGGCTTTGTGTTGCGGTAAGTATAAAACTACCGGTAATAACCGAGGCGCGGAACTGGCACGAGCTCAAAACTCTGCGAGGAAGAATGTGTCTAACTTAACGTATTTGTGACTGCAGGGCAGGACTGGTTCGGCTAAGCTACAACGTTATGTATCTATCTACAGTGTAATAGGCATGTTTTTGTTGGAAAGTGTCAGGTTTGTTGGTTTTTATTGTTCTTATTTTAAATATATATATACAACAACTAATTTCTAAACTTATAAACTCATCAAGGAAGCCTATCCGCCCGTCATCCGGGGATTAGCTCGTGGAAGTGATGCTAAATTTAGTGCATCTAAAATGGATCTTAAAATGGTGTACATTTCTTGATTAAAAAAAACATCATGATTTGTCAAATTCACTATTTCCATGTAATTTATTTAAGGATATTTTCGGTGGTCGTGCCGTTTGGCTCATCTAAACACTATTATTTAAGTATTTATTCACTATTATCAAGTATTTACTTGAAAATATGTGTTTCCTAATAAAGATTTTCATTTAGCCCAACCAGGAACTACCTTGTGTTTAGTCCAAAGTGGAAAAACAAGTATGCTTTCTCATTTGCCTTTGCTGGGCAGGTGCACTGCCATTGGGATGTAAATTAAAAGCCAGTTGGTAGATCAGCAACGCTTGTATCTGAAGGCTGTCACCCAAGCCACCGATAACAGAGGGTTCTCACAGCTCCTTATCTATTGTCTATTGATCGTGATACCCTGAAGTGGCCCTGAGGTTAATTTTAACTTGCTGCACCATGCACTGTGTCTAGAGATTATTTGTCATCCCTGTGCAAATGTCAGTCCGTGAACTTTGATGTTTATCTCTTTTTTCACAGGACGTGCATTTGTGTTGCAAGAGATTTACAGTCGCATTGTGGAATGAAACACCAAGTGGCGTGTAAGTGTCCTCTGTTAGAATAATGTTGCCAGGCGTGGGTGTATTTGGAACAGGGCAGACAGTTCGTGCCCTGGTGCCGTTGCTCCAAAAAGAAGGCTTCCCTGTTCAGGCCGTCTGGGGCCGTACACAAGAGGAAGCCGAGTCACTAGCCAGCGAGTTGGACATTCCCTTTTCCACCAGCCAAACAGATGATGTGCTGCTACATCCGGAGGTCCACCTTGTCTGCATATTGACACCTCCTCCCCACACACGGCAGATTGCGGTAAAAGCTCTAGGTGAGACTTATGCTCCTTGGCTTCATATCTTGATTGTGTTGTCTCAGGGGATTGGGTTGGGTTCCTTCCTGGACTCAACTAGAGTGTTTACTGTGCTACTATTTACTTTACATCTTGGCACAAACCACATTGGGCTTTTTTTCCCTGTAGGCTGATGAAATGTTGCATACTCACTCAAATCACAGTGAACCCATCAGCACAGTTAAGATTATGTTGATAAAGCACTTGGTTCAAGCAGAAACTTGTTAGGCATAGAAAATATTCATTTTTTTCCATCATTGTTTACCCAATTTTGTTCTCTGTTGTCTCATTCTCTATAGGTATAGGTAAAAATGTGATCAGTGAGCAGGCAGCTACACTGACAGATGCCTGTAAGATGGTGACAGCGGCGAGATATTACCCACAGCTTATGAGTATCATGGGAAATTCCTTGCGCTTCTTGCCTGCATTTGTCCAGATGAGACGCCTGCTAGGAGAGGGGTATTGTGGGACCTTGCAGGTATTGGAATTTCACCCCCATAAAAAAATGTTTATATGACACAATTTCTATAATGATATTAAGAAATTTACTAGACATTAATAATTTTAAGATTACTATTTCCAATAATGCTTTTCTTTTGATATTTCTACTCATAGAAATACTGAAATTTGTGTTTCTACAAAAAGGTTAAGCAGCACAACTATTTTCCACATTAATAATAGTAAGAAATTATTCTTAATGACCAAATCAGCATATTGGAATGATTTCTAGACCATGTGATACTGAAGACTGGAGTAAAATACATTAAAGCACAAAACATTGTTTTAAATGGTTTAAATACAGTTATTTTAAAGTGTAATAATATTTCATAAAATTACTGTTTTTTTTTAAATGAAATAAATGCAGCCTTGGTGACCATAAAGCATAAGAGACTTTTTTTTTTCAAAAAGAAAAAAAAAACATTTCATCTTTTTTGAAAGATACTTCTTCATATATTACATTATGACTTAACTCCAAATGGTCAATATGATAAACTCATTGATGTCACTTCTTTTCTCTCTTTTTTAAGGTATGTGAAGCCCGAGTATATGGAGGCTCACTGCTCAGCCAATCATATGGCTGGGCATGGGAGGAGCTTATGGGGGGAGGTGGCCTGCATACAGTGGGCTCCTGCATCATTGACCTCCTGAGCCACCTCACGGGACGTCGGGCTATGCGAGTGCATGGAATGCTCCGGACTTTTGTACGTCAAGGTGGTCCAGCGGGAGGGATTCGTTCAGTTACCGCAGATGACTATGCTTGCTTTCAGCTGCTGATGAGCGGAGGTGTGGTCTGCAGCGTTACGTTAAACTTCAATCTACCTGGCACAGATGTGCATGAGATCATGCTTGTGGGGTCATCAGGGCGACTCATTGCTCGAGGAACAGAGCTGTATGGCCAACGGACCAGCATGCAAGTAGAGGAGCTTCTTATGACGGATGCTGGTGAAGCTGTAGGGCCATCTGTCAGGGGACTAAATGGCATGGTGACTCAGCTCAGACTCTCTTTTCAGGCACAAGAGGACAGGCGCTCTTGGGTGCGGCATCCTGTTTCCATGGCAGCCACCTTCGAGGATGGGCTGTATGTTCAGACAGTTGTGGATGCCATCAAACGATCAAATCGCACTGGAGAGTGGGAGTCAGTGGAGGTCAAGATTCAGGATGTTGACCCAAACCACAACCACAGGACCCTGCTGAACTAACACTACACAAACTGTTACATTCTATATCTCAAGACCAACCATATTAATATCATTCACCCTTTTTTTAAAATCAAATAACCATGCTTTCATTTTAAACATAAAGTACCTGAGACTGAATACATAATTTATCTGAGTTTATGCATTCTTACTGCAAGTTTTAAGTTATCAGGGGGATTGGGTCGCAAAACACTGGAGATGGGTCACTGGATAGGAATTGTGGTTTCAGGGTTGTTTTGTTGCCTATTTCTTGTAACAAAAAAAGATGTGCAAAACTTATCTGTGAAACTTCTGTGCTTTCTTTATTTTTATGTGATCAGTTTAAATTTGAGTCAACGGGATATAAGTGTGAGCCCCTCAAGTTTTTTATATTTTATATCATGAGTAGTGTATTTAAGCTTGTGCCCTGCTGAGGATTTTTTCTGTATATGTGTGCATGAGAGAGAGCTTTTATGGCACTGATCAAGTTACAATGCTGAACACTAGATATTTTCTGTAATAAACCTGTTGTGACTTATAGCCTGATGTCCAATGCATTGGACATGTTAATGGTTTTACTGAGCTGCACATAATTTCTTGAGTTAAATTGCTGAATTTGTATCTGCACTGTATAAGAGTGAGTGATGGGTTGTGTTTTTATTCATTGTTATAAGTTTAATAATAAACATTTACTTAATTTAATTAAACATTTTTCTGGGTTTTACACAAAAGTCTGTTGAAAAACAACGAATATTTACCTTATTTTGTTCTTTTTTAAATGTGGATATAACACGAATACCTATTGACATTCTAGAGGGGGCGCTAAAGGCCCGGTGTCTGGTTGGGGTAACCCTCGTCTGAACTGAACTTCTCGCGAGATTTACATACTTGTTTGATCCTTTGTGAATCCTGCCCCAATAATAATAATAATTATATATATATATGAAGAGTTCAGATGCAAAAGCCTCTAAATGCCATTTGAAATTTTCCTCTTTAATGATGAATTAAATTTAAGTGAAATTACTGAACTTAAATATACAAGTTTGATAAAAATCATCATTAAAGAAGAAAATTTCAAATGGCATTTAGAGGCTTTTGCATCTGAACTCTTCATATATATATATATATGAAGAATCCTCTGCTTTTACTATTATTTATATATATAAATAATCGTAAAAGCAGAGGATTCTGATGATATGTGAAGCATACTTTAAAGACATTTTAAAACGTGAAAACAGACATACAGTTCGACACAATGACTAGCCTATTATTTTGTCTTACTAAACTTAGCATAGCATCATAAAACATAATGTATAAAAAAAATAACATCAAGTATTATAAATACATTACATATAGTTTTTATGTCTTACTCTTGAATCATTTTGCTCAGTGACCAAAGCATCAGCAACAGAGCGCATGCGCGAGAATTTCACGGCGAGAAGGTTACCATCTAAAATAAGGCAAT
This sequence comes from Pimephales promelas, assembly GCF_016745375.1. Next base: position 2,229,058 of record NW_024121988.1, read on the forward strand.
CAGTATTCAAAGTCGACTCGTTCGAAAATGGCGGCACGAAAGCGAAGTATAGTCTGGTCATTTTTCCAAGCGGAGGATGAAAGAAGAGTGTTGTGTCTTCTCTGTATGAAGACGGTTTTGTATTTTGGTCACACAACTAACATGCTTCGCCATTTACGAACGAAACACCCGTCAGATTTTTCCTCGTTGGACAAAAGGAAGCCCGCGACAGATGCGGTGTCCAAACGCAACGACACTGGTTGCGTGGAAGGTATGCAAGGTTAAATTATTGTCTTTTAGTGTTTACTATTATGTACAATGTCCTGGTGTAACGTTACTGTGATATGTCTATGATACAACGGCTTGTTTATGGAACTTAGAATTGACACCTCATATATTTTCTTTGGTTTGTGATGGTTTCCCTTCCATTTTGGCCTAACGTTACGTTTACATTTTGGCCTTACCTTTGCACGTGCTCATATCTTTCCACATGTGAGTCTAGGACCTAATTTAAAGGCGCTTTATCGCTCAAAAGTGTGCTCGTTGTGATTGTGCGATTCAGTATCGACTCTTAAGTAAGAACGGCTTCGTTTTACAGAGTCTGGTTGTCAAAGTGACGAGAGTTTCGCTTAGGCCATGGTTTTGGGTGGATGTCGCAACGACGCCATGTTGGGTTTTTTCTCAAACAATTGTCTATTATGTCGCTCAATGATAGAAGGCTAATTTAGCACATTTTATATGATGTCAAACGAATTTCCCCGACCGGAATCGATTCGATTCGACTCGTTCAGTCAAACGAATGAATCTTTTGAATCGTGTCGCTGATTTGGATCGGCAACATACGGTGCTTCGACTGAAAAAGCCACCCCGCCCCCTCCCGTTTATTATAAACGAGACAGAACTCTTTCTACGCGAGCGACACCATTCTGTGCGAAATATAAATTCGTATTATATACACGAATTATTAGTGATTGATAAATTTTAAATAATGTCATTTTTTAACATATAATTTGCATTGAGCATTATTTGATCCGAAATTGTCACGTGATGTGCTGTCACATCCCTGGATGGGCGCGCTTTTTTATTCAAAAACTGGTCATTGACTAAAGCCAAGATTGTTTCTATAAAATTATGTACTACACAAATGTAGTAATGGTTAGGAAATGCTTTGTGTACAACACCTGTTCATGTCAGCTGTGAACGTTATGTTCAATTATAATGTTCCGTTATGTTCAGACACCCCAGGACCAGGTGATCAACTACTAGATATCGATATACCCAGTTGACTGATTACATTAAGAATTCAAAAAAAAAAAAATCTGAAATATTATGCATACATTTTAGAACAGAAAACTGAACATTGGGTAAAACCAGGTTCAAAATGTATTTATTTTTAATTAAAGGTTTATCACTTGAAAATATTGAGAATATAGATAGGCATAAAACTTTAAATTTTGGTGCAAGTAAGTGCTACTGAATTGGAGATTTCTGACTCAAATTAGGGAAAAAAAACAAATTAGGGGGAAAAAACTATTTTGAGAGTACTAACGTACATTTAAAGTTATAAAGATATGTAATTGAAATGTAAAGACACAAGTAGATTCAGTGCTATAAAATAAATGTATTTTTGGTGTTTTCTCTCCACTAGCCTGAAAAACAATATTAAAAGCTAAACAGCCCAATCTCAAAATTGACAGGTGGATGAAAAAACAACAATGTTTTTGCTTGTAGTGTCTCGCCTTAATAAACTTGAAATATATAGGCTAGAAATTATATAAGGCCAAATAGTTGCAACAGTACCTCATAGGTCAATTGAAGACACTATTGTCCACGGTGTGAATGTGAGTGACTGTTTCCAACCCAAAAGCTCTGAAAGACCCGTCCAAATCATACGCTGCCAAAAGAATAATATGATGGAAAATTCTATTGTCATGATAAGCAAGGTGTATAAGTACAATTTATCTCCTAAAAACTATGATGTCAAGAGAACAATACAACAGGAAAATGAATCGAAAATAAGGCATGTCCAATAAAAGAAAATTAGCAGATGACAGAAATGTTTCTAACCAAACAGGTTGAAACTATTAAATCATGTCAAATAATAAACATGTGTGCTTTTGGTGTGATTTGCTTGTTGGATTCCCGGACGGGAGATTTCTCTGCAGAATCATGTATGATGTTAGCCTTGTTAAAACCAGACCATTCTCACTTGTAACTGAGTTATGGTCTGGCAAAGCATCACAGACAAATCCAGTGGGGCGTCACCAACGGATGTCGCGGGTAGACCAATCAGAGCGATGAAGGAGATGACGTATGCAGAGCGGCGGCCGGCAGATAAACATCTCAGAGTGTTGTCCTTTGCTCGGTTTTTAACAAAAAGGAAACGTTCAAATTGCCTAAAACAGACGCGATAACTGATTCGAACGAGTGATGTTCGACGGCGGCATCCATCTTTGTAATGTAGGCTACAGAATCTGCTTCAAAATCCCAGCGATGTCGTCATCGTGTAAAGCCCGCTCCAACGTTTCTGATTGGTGCCGCGATTCTGACAGATTGAAAATGGGCTTGAATAAGCTCTTTGCCAGACTAACTTTCAGAGCAAATCTAAATTTGCCCAAAGTTGTCTGGGTTTTCCCAGGCTAATATAATGTAGCTTTTTTCACCAGGATTTCTGCTGTTGAACACTATTTGAAAAATTAAAAGGTTGATGTAATGTGGACTGATAGCTTCAACAAAAAAGTATATTCCATTGATTAACCACTTCTTAGCTCAGGGTAGGTCTGTCTTTGTTTGAAGTTGTTTAAATTATCATTAAAAATCCATTCTCTTATGGAAAAAAATGAATGGGATTTTTAATTTTGGAACCCGACTTTTGCTCTCTAGTTAATTGTTACTTTTGTTGCACAACAACATTCTGTATGTCGTCATTGTGCTTTTTAAATAACCAATACAACTTCTTTTTTCTTCCTTTTTTTTCTGTGCCAAGTTACAGTGTTAATGGACGAGCAGCAGGTAGAGGTGGAGTCTGTGGGAGAAGATGGTGAAATGGACGGTGCCATCAAAGGGATCCTTCGTGCTGCTGCAGGAGAGGGGGCAGCGGAAGCAGAGGTGGCTGATGAGGAAGCCGAGGGGCCTGTTGATGAAGGGGAGGGGAAAGAAATACAAGAGGACGAGGCCCCAGGTAATACTCGCAAGTGGAGCTCCGTGTGGGTGCACTATCGAAAGCTTGGCCAGGAGCCACGAGCCCTGTGCTTGCTTTGCATGGAGAAGATCCAGCACCGGAGTAGCACAAGTAACCTTATTAGACATTTACAGCATAAGCATCCCAATGAGTTTGCACAACTTGAGGATCACCCACAAAAGCGGCCTAGCAAGCGTAAATCAGAAGATCCGAGCCGACTTGCTTCCTCTCCCACATTAGCGGGCGGGACTCCGACCAGATCACACATTGTGACACCTAAGCGTGATGTCCGTTTACCCTGCAGTACCAGCCTAGACAGATACTCAGGTATAGTTTGCATTTAACTCTTCTCATCAATATACACATTTACATTTTGTGTGAAAAGGATGTTGTGTCAGGGTTATTATAGTTAACTAGATGTAAAACCTTAAAAAAACAATAATTTAAAGGGTTAGTTTGGTGTTTTACACTTAAAGCCCTGTTTTAAGATCGTTTCTGATGAAATAGAACGGTTAAGATTGAAATTTGGACAAATGCTGCTGTCCAGAGAATTTTAGGTTTCTGTGTTAGCTAGCACCCCTCCACGATAAAACCTGTCGGAAAGCATCTATTGCAGCAATTTTTGTGAGAAACCTAAAATTCTCGGGACAGCAGCATTTGTCCAAATTTCAATCTTAACTGTTCTATTTCATCAGAAACGATCTTAAAACGGGGCTTTAAGTGTAAAATACAGAACTAACCCTTTAAAGGTGTAGTGTGTGTGTGATTTTTACCGACATCTAGAGGTTCGGTGGCGAGTTTGCGCTAAGGGCGACCTTCATAGAAGGGGGTGTCTGCAGTTATGTAGATATAAATGTCTCATTCTAAGGTAATAAAAACATTACGGTTTATTAAGTTCTTTATACACCACTGAATACATAGTTATGGATGTCGTATTGCATTTCTGTTTTTGCACATTGCACCTTTGTCTGAAATAAGATGTACAAATAAAATCTTTTTCATTTTTGGTATCTTAATATTATATAGCTTATAAAATAGAAAGACAAACACAACACACACACACCCACAAATATATATAAATTAAAAATTTTGACATCACAATTGAAATGTTTCCCTCCTAGGAGCTAAGTGGTCTGAGGGTGTGCGGATATTGGAAAGAGAGCGGGAACTGACAGAGGCGTTGAGGCGTGTCCAACAGGAAGAGGGGCGGAGCATACAGCTGCAGAAAGAGTTACTGCAGCAGTTCCGTGAAATGGATACTGAGCGCCGAGTGCTTCAAAATCAGAAATGTGAACAAGAGCAGGAACATGCAAGGTTGCGGAAGGAAAGAGAAGACCTCCAGAAGGAGAAGGATGAACTCCAGGGGGAAAAAGAGGAGATGCAGAAAGAGAGAGAGGAGTTTCTGAAAGAGAAAGAGGAGCTAGAGAAACAGAAACAAGAACTGGACTCCTGGAAAAATGCTCATGCACAGGGACAAGCCTCTGGATTTTACAATTGTTGATATACTTTAGTATGTCTGTTTCACAAGGAAACCATGATTTCCTTTTTATGGAAATAGTTATTTCGTTACCCTTTTTATTTTTTACAAGATTGCTTTGGATTTGGGGAATGGGGTTGTGGGGAGTGGGGGAAATGCCAGGGATGTTGTATTTTCTTTAGCTAAATGAAAGTTTAACCTTAACCTTCCAGGATTTCAAACACGTACGTACATGCATGCAAAATATAGATTTCCTACCATTAAATAGAGATTAATAATGAGAAGGCCTTTCATGTCAGAAAACTAGAAAAACAGTTTTCATTAGATCTACTCCCATGCTGTATATATTCATGTATATATGAGTGTTAACACAAAAAAAGTTCATGTTCGCTCTCAAATCGACCAGTGTGTGAATGTATTCAAATGTGTTTTTGTACATTTATGCACTGGGAATAAAAAAAGCTATTGGCAAATTTTCTTCTTCAGTAATTTTTTTCTGTTCTGTTTTTTTCACTACCCTGGAGTTGACAACTTATATTTTATACTTTTAGAGCAGAGTTTCAGTTAGGTTTAATGTGAATGTTGACAAGGTGGTGCAGCATTAATATTTATTGTAAAGAGAAGTCCAAAATAATTTGTTTTGACACCTTTGCATACTGTTTTCACTCTAACCCTGTTTTGGACATTTTACATAATTTTGAGTGTTAAGGGATAGTTCACCCAAAAATTACTCACCCTCGTGACTTTTTCTCATTGTGAAGCATACAGCTTTTTTGTCCATACAGTGGAAGTTAGTGCTCACCAAAATTGATTTAAAATATATTTTTGTTTTCAGCAGGAGAAAGTCATACTGGTTTATATGAGCAATATGAACGTGAGTAAACGACCATTTTAATTGTAGTCAAAAATATAACTGTTTTGTAATTTAGTCTTTGCTTTAGAATGGCTAATTTTCAGCAGCAATAAAATTAGAAATTCATTAGGCTCATTTTCAGCAGCAATAAAATTAGAATTTTAATATATTGCTCCTCGTTCATATTAAAAAGAAAACGTGAAAATCGTGAATTATGGCCCTCACCACTTGCCGTAAAACCTCAACTGGTAATGATCACGTGATTTGTGTCAGTTACAACAGAGACAACGCACAGTGCGAACTGCAGAAATTCGACAGTCACAATATTTCCCCGGGGAGCATTTCCACACACCGCAACTAATTTGCCGTCGAAATGCTGAATTTCTGCCCTCAATGTGGGTCAAAGTTACAGCCTGCGTTCAAATTCTGTCCTTCATGTGGCGAGAGACTCCCAGAAGACACAACAGAAGCTGTAACTTCACAGCCACCCGAACCATATCCTGACTCTGTGCTTTCGTCTTTGAGCGCCATGGAAGGTAAATATGGGTTTAGTTCAACCTTATTTTATTTAAATATATTCGATAGGTTTCTGAAAGGACTACGACTCGCCGATCGAAGAGGCTGGTTAAATATAGTAAAGCTGACAGGCTAAGAAAACCAAATGCAGTGACGACGTCTTAAGTAGATTCATGTCATCGTCGATACTTAAATAAGTGCATAACATAATCTACAATAAAAAAATATTCATTTGAATTCAGGTGACGTCATAGTCCAGATTTCCTTATGATGAACCAATTTGCATTTGAGTTGAGCAATGTTAATCTTAACTTATTAGAGTTGTTTGGTAGCAATGGTTTCAAAGTGAGTTTGATGTTACGTTAATATCAGCATGTAACTGAATGAACTTTTTATCTGTTAACCAGAGATAAACTGTCTCTCTCAAAGTAATAAATAACCACGAGTTATTCAGCAAGGATGCATTAAATTGATCAAAACTGGGATTAAAGAAATGTATAATATGACAAAATATGCATCGTTCAAATAAATTCAACAGAACACCTTATTTTCTTTAAAGTAACCTGAAAAACATGTCAATTTCCACTAAAATATTAAGCTGCTCAACTGATTTGATAATCAGAAAAGTTTCTCGAGCTTCAAATAAGCATTATAGTTATTTCTGAAGAATCCTATGACATTGAAGACCGCTAAAAGTTAGGCTCTTTCTAAAATACTTTTAAAATATAATATGGTAAAATAGAAATGTTTTTTTAATTGTTGTAATATTTCACAATGTTTTTTTTATTGCATTTTTCATCAAATAAATGTGGGTGTTTGTTGAGCATAATAGACTTAGTTTCAACAACATTAAAAAAAATCTTCTGACCCCAAACTTTTGAATGGTAGTTTATGCATAATACACATACATTTATGTATATGTCATCTGACTGAGCCTCCTTTTTTGACTAACTGAGTAATTCACTTTTTTGTAGTAGTAGATTCTGCTGGAGACTCATCACAATCTGCACTGATTCGCCCGCCTTTGCGTTCGACACGGCGAAAGACCTTGAGTAGCACAGCCGTGGACTGTGTAGGTGTGTCTGAGTGTTTCTGTAGAAGAGACAAGGGCTTTGTAGACTTGCTATGATTTATGTTAAAGATTACTGCTTTGTTTCAGATCAGAAGACTTTGCCGTCTTTGACATCTTCTCGAAAGCGAAAGACATCCCCCCTGGTTAAAGAGAAAGAAGTGACAAAGAAAGCATTGTCCTTAGTAACTCAAACCCCAGGTAGACGCACTATACTGTCAAATGCTAAACTATATAAAAAAGTATGTTTTATTATAGCCAAGTGTAATTAGAGCAGAATGTTCAAGTTATTTCACAGAGTAACCATAAAAAAACTGTCATATTATTATTACTTGTATAGAAGTTTTCTGCTAAATGCAAATCAAAAGCGTTAAATGATTAAATGTTGCTGGATTTTGTGTGAAAGACTTTTACTTTATTCCAGGTAAGAAGTCTTTGACATCTCCTGGGAAAGGAAAGGCATCCCCCCAGTTTAAAGAACAAGAGGAGGCAAAGCAAACTTTTTCAGTTACACTTCAAACTCCAGGTGAGATGCAGGGAAACTCTGGATGTAGTCTTTAAATGTAGATTTGGTGTATTTTTATACCTTAGATCAGTGTTTCCCAACCCTGCTCCTTGAGGCAGCAACACCAACAGTGCACATTTTAGCTGTGTCCCAATGTTCCGATTGCGCCACAGCCGCGCGACGAAGGCTGCCCTAATTCTAAGGCTGCACCCTCCGAAGGGCGCATTTGAAGGCCGATTGCGTCACCGCAGTGCGATGTAGGCTGTCCCAATTCAGTTATGCATCCTCCGAAGGCCGTACTCAAAGGCTGGTTGCGTCATCTCAGCGCGACGAAGGCTACACTGATTCAAAAGCGACGCCAAATTCACCCTTCGTTTCGCCGAGAAAGAGAGGATACATAAATGAAAAATCCTACGCGGCCTATCCTAACCCATAAGTCATAAGTCATTGGTGACGAGAGCATTTTTTTTAAAGGGCGGCAGAATCGGTGGTGGACGGCAAATTCACATTTAAACGTAGAAGTATTGTTTTCATTAATCAAATAGCCAGACAAGCCAGTGTTAACAGCCAAAAGTTTTTTCTTCTTCTTTTTCATCAACTCATTCGTCACCATTGTGTGGCTTTATTTGTCTTGTGGAAACGCGAAAACGAAAAAATACATTTCTGTACATTATTATTCATAATTTATTATTTTATGCAACTTTAAATGTGTTAATAATTTTAAAATAAAATTCATGGCTCTGGACGTTGTTTATTTTTGTAATGGCATCTGAGTGTTTGCAAGGTTGATGCATTTAAACTATAGGATTGCCTACTTTAGTGTAGTTTTCACATTTACGTGAATAGTCTATGAAGTAGGCTAGGCTGTGAAGTTCATTCCCCCACTGGTTATTTTGAAAATTAAAGTAACAAAATGTTGGTCTATTGTCACAATATTAACAAATTGTTGTTAACTACAGCTGCGTCCACATATCAAAGTGCGCACATGAAGCGCTTGAACCGGTCCATGGGAAATTGTTCTTGTCGATGACGAGCGGAGTAACGTTACCTTGCACTGTACTTTTTATATTCAATTGGTTTCAAATATTCAAATAGGGTTGACAAGCTGATATATTCACAATGGTCCATTTCTGTACACAGTAAAAAGCACTAGCCTATGACCTTTCACACAGACATCAAACGGAAAGTTTTTAATAAATAAGAGGTAAATAGGCTACCTATATAAATTAACGAAACTCAGCATATAAGGTAGGCTACTCACCTCACATGTCTGCTCCTATGGCCTCCAGTAAAATATAACAAAACAAAAAAAAGACAATATAGCCAATTCTGTCTCCATTGCTGTTTACTCAATTTTATTAAATGAATGATCAGGGTGGCAGCTGTAGGCTACTCTCGCACTGTTGCTTCACGTCAGGAGCGGTAATAGGGAACACCTGGTTGCGCAATTGGGAAATCCCACAAAGGCTACATGGTGCGTCCTTCGAAGGACTAATAGGCTGCATCCTTCGCAGTCCGCGGCCATACCGGTGACGACAGGAGTTCTGAAACCATGGCAGGCGACAATCCAGTGGTCAAATTCACATTTAAATGTAAGTTTTTTGCTTTCATTCATTTAAATAGCTAGCTAGCGAAACCAGAATTAAAAGTCAAGAGTTTTTCTTTCTTTTAAACTTAATTTCAACTTGTTCATCACCATGCCTTCATTTGTCAGGAGGTTTGAGGCAAATCTGCTAATATTACAATAATTGTTTCAGGGAGTAAGGAGCAGACCGCGCAATTTATTAATCTGCGGTCTGAGAACGACCACCTGTTTACTGGGGCCAAAAACTTTGCCAGCGTGGCTTGGAGGTAAGACAACAACCTTTTTATAATATTTGCTGTAGTCTGTCTGTCTCACTTGTGTATTATAAGAAATTTCACTCGCCCTATGAAGCCGACCAAAAAAAAAAAAAAAAAAACTTATGTGATTGAACCTTATGTTCAATTTTAACTGCATTTGAGTATCCCGAAATATGTTTCTAAAGATTTGTCTTTATGTGTCATAGCTTGCAGTGTTAAAAATGCACTAATGCAATTACGATTACAGTCATTGCACCACATGTAAAAGCACCCTTCTGTTTTTTTGTTTTTTTTGTTTGTTTTTAGGGGAATTCTGGAAGAAATGGGACTGCTGGGGAAGGCAACTCCCATGCAGGCCAAAAAAAAATGGGACAACCTAAAAAAAAATACAAAGTAAGAAAGTTATTAGGACATTTTGCTTAAATTTATTATGCCTTCATTGTTGTTAACAGGCATGCTTTATTTGCTCTGCTTTAGGACTGCAAGTATCCAGGGACAGGAGAGGGAGTGAGTGGGAAACCCACTGCTGAGACTTGGCCATGGTTTGTCCTAATGGATGAGGTGCTGGGACAGAGCTATTCCATCAACCCCCCTGTCCTCATTGCCTCCATCCCTGAGGACAGACCAGGGCTAAGTTCAGCAGTGGGTGCCCACGGTGAGGAGGAGGAGCCACCACCACCAGCAGCAGCACCTGCACCACCACCACCAGCAGCAGCACGGAGAAAGCGGGACTATGAGGAGGAATTCCTGCAGCTGATGAGGGAAGACATGGCTTTGCAGAGGGAGGCAGAGGAGAGGAGAGCTCAGGACAGCAGGGAGTGGATGGACCGGTTGTTTGCTCTTCTTGAGCGGATGGTGGAGAAGCAGTAGGGTTTTGTTTATTTATTTTAATATTTGTAAAATGAAAGTTAAGTTGTGTACAGTTTATGTTTTTAATGCAAGTTAAATAAAATTAGGGATTTCATTTATTTTTCAATTTGAACTAAGTTGTGTACAGTTTATTTAAATTATTTAATACAATTATTTGTGCTCCATTTCTGTGCATTGCTTTTTTTTTATTTTTTACAAATAACTTGATCTGTTGGGATATGAAATGAAAAGAAATAGGTCAAGCCATTGTTTTTGTTTTTTTATGCCAGCAATTTGTGCAATATTTATTATGTGCAATTTGAGGGGAAAAAACCAAACAATTGACATAACATTTTAAAATGATTTTATACATAAATGTTTTAAAACTTTTTACAACATAACTCATAAATATACTGACAACATATTTAAAATTAACAGTCCATAAAACAAGACTTCAGCTGATCAGAGAGACCCTGGTGGTGCTGCGGGACCTGGGTGGGCTCCACAATATAGACCCTGGTAATGCCTCTTTATTTGTGGGGGCTCCAGAGTGTTTGACAGCATATTTCCACTGTCCATTGCATTGTCTACCAACAGGTTTGCAGGGCTGACTCAATCAACGGCTGCCATCTCACTGAGATCATTTTAAAAAGAATAAAATTAACTCGCATCCTCAAATCAAACCGTACAATATTTAAACATGTAAACCCATTCTATGGACATTAATTTTTTGTCTTGGGCATTATAGCTTTACAGTTCAATGACTTGCCTGTTACAAGTAGTTGTGGTCGGTGGGAACCTCCTCCAGGGCAGACACCTCTGCACCTGCACACAACTGGTCTCGCTAGGGAGCTGGTCTCGCTAGTCTGGAAAAAAATAAATTTATTCATTTATTTTTTTTGAAAATGTATTTTCATGAGATACAAAGGTGTGGTGCACCTCCAGCGCTTTCAGGAAGATGGCCCTGAACATGGTCTTCATCATCCCAAAAGCATGATCTATAATGGAGCGTGCCCTGGAATGATGAAGGTTAAAGCGATGGGGTCCGACACCTCGTACTGGCTTCTTGTAGGGAGTGATGAGGGGGACCGGGTGTTGGAGACATGGGTACCCTCCGTCTGCGAGGATGAAGTACCCTGGAGGAGGGTACAATAACCTCCTGTACAGTGGGCTGTACTGGAGTACTCGTGCGTCATGCTGGTCGCTATACGACCCTGTATGATGTACCACATGCCAGCCAGAAAAGAAATACCAGGGTCTCTATTGTGGAACCCCATCCGTGTTGGCGTTCACTCCTCAACAGGTCCAGCAGAACTCTCAGGGCCTCCCTGCTCAGCCGAAAATCAGGTCCTGTGTCACAGTAGTTGAAAAACCTGTCGAGCATTGGCACGCTCAGGTTTACCCTGCAGTAGGGGTCTGGTCTGATTTAAGGAAAGAAGCAAGAGTTTTCGTAAACTATTTTTAGTATAATCTTAAAAGAGATTGAACCTTTTCTTGTTAGAGTGTAAGTAGGCTTTTAATGGCACATAATGGCTTTTAATGGGGAAATATAGTAGTTACATTCAAAACCTTACTTATGTACAAGTGTTATCTTGCATAGGCCTACTTGTACTTTAGATATCAAGAGTAAAAGTAAATTTATTCTGTATAAAACCCTCATCAGGGTTTCTAGATACGATGTTGGTGCATTAATATTACTGCTGCGCTATGTGTATGTTATGTGTGTATGCAACTTATTAAAACACGTTACTGTCCTGTGTGAGAAAAAAAAACCCTCATTACTTCACATTTGTACGTGAATAGCTACTTAATGAATGTACTACTTGCTTATGCAGTCAACCACAGCTTATTTTTAAAATTATTTATTCCCACAATATTAAGGAATATCCTTCGAAGGACACAGCCTTCACATTGGGACACAGCTTTTGGATGTCTCCCTTTTCTGACCCATTTCTGGTCTTGGAGTCTCTACTAACAAGCTGATGAGTTGATTCAGGTGTGATCGATTTGGAAGAGTTGGAAAATGTGTAGTGTTGGTGTGCCTCCAGGAACAGGGTTGGGAAACACGGCCTTAGATAACTAAAGCAGATATGACCACATTATTATTAATTTTACACACTATTGTAAATGCATTTAAATTTATATTCGCAGATTTTTATTTGTATGCTGTGAAGTATTTTGTGTGTTGCATTATTTCAGATAAGATGCATTCGATGTCACCTCGGAAAAGTAAGGCTTCCCCCCAGGTTAAAGACGAGGCGGCAAAGCAGACGTCTTCAGTTATTCAAAGCCCATGTAAGATGCACTGTATAGAGGGAAAACTGCTAAATATACATGGAAAAATAATACATGATCTAAAAGTGATTACATCAAGTGTCTTTATTGTGTTTCATACAAAATGGCCAAATAGCATCATATTGTTATTTGGGTTTTTAGCTAAATGCAAAGGCAGGAAGCGCGTGTGCACCGTGGAGCCGGTCCAGGAGGGTCTGGTGGTGTGTGACCAGTCAAGCAAAAAGTGGAAGCTGGTTGAACTTCTGTGGCAAACTGAATTCGATCTGACATATGCAGGTGAGATATTTGACTATCAACCCCTACGCTCCACATTATTGGAATTTGGGTCAATGTATCCATCTGAGCATCATCATTTTATAATTTTTGCTCAGATGGTTAAGACAAAGATAACAGCAATGCAATAAATGTTGCTTTTATGTATATAAATATTGTCTGTTTAATCTAGTGTGCCAGGCAAATCAGCAAGTAGACTCAAATGAATGCAAGTACATGTTGAGACTGGTGAGTGTTGTTCACATAATGTAGCCTGTGTGTGTTTGTGAGGAGGGCCCTGATAACTTAAGGTTGTCTTCCTCAGGGTGCTAAAGAAGGACACCTGTTCAATGAGCAGAACTTCCATCTGAGAGCAGCCAAACCTGACGCAGGTCAGCCATTTTAGAACTTGCAACAGATATATCAAAAACTAGAATAAGTATAATGTAACTATGCCACCTTGAAATAAAGTGTAACCCTTCCTTTCTTTTTTTTTTTTTTTTTTTGCCAATAGTGGAGAAATGGTTGAAATTGCACAAATTGGACTTCCTTGGGATTCCATCATGTGTAGGATTTGGTCTCCATGAATCATCTAGGTATGTGGATTTGTGTGAATCTGTACAGAAAATTAGAAAAGTTAAATTTTAAACGTAAACCGTTAAAAAGTTTGGTGGGGGGGGGTGAAAGAAAAACTTGTATTAAGCAAAGATGCATTAAATTGTACTTTTTATCTATCAAAGATTTATAAAATAAAAATAAAAAGTGTCACGGTTTCCACAAAAATGTTAAGCAGCACAACCGTTTTTTAACATTGATAATAATAAGAAATTTTTCGAAATGAAAAATGAGCGCCAAATCAGCATATTAGAATAATTTCTGAAGGATCATGTGACACTGAAGACTGAAGTGATGATACTGAAAATTCAGCTTTGCCATCACAGGAATAAATAACTGTTTTCTATTCTAATACATTTTAAAAGGTATTTTTAAATTGCAATAATATTTCACAATATTACTGTTTTTTATTTTTGATTAAATAAGTGTATCCTTAGTGAGCAAAAAACACTTAAAAATTAATTTGCCATTACAAAAAATGGTTTAGAAGCCTATATATTGTTTCTTTTATTTCCATATAATCTAACACAGACTTAACATTGTCCTTTAGCCAACATAATTTAATTTGGCAATCGAGTTGTCAATTTGTCAGATGAAACAGTGGGAGATGTATTCACATACAGCACGTTTCTGCACCCCATCTACTTTTTTTAATGTCAGTCTATGTACACGTGCAGACTGATGTATTTGGTTGTTGCTTTGCATTTCACTGATATTCATTATCTTGTGTCATGAGTGCAGGGCAACCCATTGAAAGATTGTATGTAAAGATAAAACAGTTCAATACAAACAACCTCATTGTGGAATCTAATTGTATCCATACACACTTCTCTGTAGGTTTTTAGTTTTTCCCAGCATAGGCAAACCACTGCAGACAGCCTTAGAGGAAGGCGCCGGCACACTCTCTGAGAAAGCTGTTCTTCAGCTTGCACTACGACTAGTGAGTGTACCATTGAATGACTTTACTCTCAGATTTATTGCTAATGCCCTAGCTATGCCATGAAACGGCAATATATATAGCATATGTTTGTGTTTTGTAGTTGGATTCACTTGAATTTGTCCATGAGAAGGAATATGCCCATGCAGACATCCATGCAGGAAATATTTACATCCACACTGACAGTGACACAGAGGTCAGTGAGCATGTCTCTTATGAACAGCTTCATATATCGTTCAAACATTAAAGCGTTTGTTGTGTTTTGTAGGTTTTCTTGTCTGGCTTTGGTTATGCCTTTAGGTTTTGCCCTGGTGGAAAGCACGTGGAGTACCGACAGGGTAGCCGCACTGCTCACCAGGGTAACATCAACTTCATCAGCGTGGATTCTCACAAGGGAGCTGGTGAGCGTCAGTTGTTCATTGCATTATTTACATTATCCATGGCAGAAACGAGTTTAATTTGCATGTCTTTGGGTGTTTTGCAGGTCCCTCTTGTCGCAGTGACCTGCAGTCTCTGGGTTACTGTATGCTGTGTTGGCTGACAGGCTCACTACCCTGGAGTCACCTCTCTCATGCAAGCTCTATTGCTGCAGAGAAAGAGAGGTAAGCAAAACCACGAAATCACCTTGATTAGTGGCCAGTAGCATAAAAAGCTTAGACTAGTCTTAAAATCACAAAATTCACGATTTGGATCATTTAAAATTAATAATCATAAGGCCGAGAACAAGTGCAGATTGTGTACCCGCTGCATTAATATATGCAGGAAAAAAAAAAATACAAATGAGAAGACAACAGTCAAACCAGCTGAGAGTGCAAAATTAGCGGTCTTTGAAGACAAAGAGAATGAAAATTTTGTGAGTGGTCAGACAACAACAGCTCGAACGATAGAGCCGGAAGATGATGACAACAGTGCGGTTGAATCTGGCGAACAGATTGCAATGAATGTGGATAATATTGAGGGTTCTGTGTGTGAATTGGAGGATTATTCTTTTAAAACACTGCAAAAAATACGATTAAAGGAATTGATGTCCAGGTGGTGAGCCATACAGATACAGAAAGTGACAGTGAGGTCTTTTAATGTAGTATTTCAGATAGCTTACCTCTGAGCAAAGATGTATAAAGTACTAGAAACCCGGACTTGAGTAAAAATACAAGTGCTCTATCAAAAAAGTGACTTGAGTAGAAATTGAAGTGCTCTTTAAGCACCACACTTAAGTAGAAGTACTAAAGTAATCAACATTTTTTTTTACTTAAGTATTGCAAGTAGTTTATTTTAAAATTCAGTACTTAAGTACTAAAAGTAAAAGTACAAGTATTGTGTCATGTAATTATTAAAGAAAACAGTCTAAAGTTTGAACTAGCAATAAAATAAGGCACTTTGGCGAGATACAAATTTGCTTTGGTGGCCGCCAAAAAATGTCATTGCAGGACAACCCCTGCATTAGTTGTCAATGTGTGTGTCAGTCAATACCATTACCCTATAAAACTGGCATGTGATTTAGGCAGCATGAAAGCCAACTTGCAACGAATGATATGTAAAATTTTTATAATTGTAACTAGCAGAACATTAAAAAAATATCGAAGTAAAAGTATTAAATTCATCGAAAATATCTACTAAAGTAAAAGTATGTGAAAAAACAATACTCTAGTAGAGTACAGCATTTTAGTACTTAAGCACAGTACTTAAGTAGTTCTACTTCGTTAATATACATCTCTGCCTCTGAGTGGAGTTTTTAAAAGTGACAAAAAGTGAAAGGAAAGTTAAAATTGAATTTCCGGATATATTGTAATTTATTGAGAAGGCAAAGACTTTGAGGAGTGAGGGCTGTTTCGCTGACCAAGAAGTTTATCGGTTAAAAAAAGATACTTGCCAGAATAAATGCTCAATCAGAACAGCGAAAATAGTCCAAATGGTTAAGAGTTGTTTAAGAGTTGTCTGCGTGTTTATTTTCTGGTGCATCTTTTCCTATTTATGGGAGTAGTACATTTTGCCTCCTTTAATATTAATGGAGCTAGAAAGATGGAAAAGAGCACAGATGTTTGAGTTAATGACACAGAAGAAGGTATGTTTTATTCACGCAAGAAACACATAGTGATTTATCAGTTGTTTCAGATTGGGCGATAGAGTTTGATGGGCTATCAGTTTTAAGTCATTCTATCTCTGTGGCGTGTCACCTCTTTTGTACCTAGCTCTTTTGAATGTGTCATCTACATACATATCTATACTTCCTTTAACTTACTCCTGAAACTTGCTTTTGCTGTGCTGTGGATATTGTTGGCTCTTGTATGAAGAATTGCTTGTGATGTTATTCATTTATAAGTCACTTCGAAATAAAAGCATCTCAGTGACTGAATTAAAAAAGAAGGTTGCTGCTAGTTTGATCCCCACAAGGAAAGAGCCATGAGCTAAAGTATCACCGGCTCTGGACAAGGTGCTTTACTCCAGATGTATTTATACACTTTAGATACAAACGTCTGATAAATTACTACTTAACTAAATCTATATCACATGCACTTTGAATTATAAAAGGAACACAATTTCCATGAATGAAAACCTAGCGCTTTACAGAGGAAAGGCTGCAGTTATGTCAATGTTCTTCTATGTGCAATATGTTTTCTGCCTGCCTACAGGTGTATGTCTGATATCAATGGACTTCTGAGTTGCTGCTACAAACAGAAGAAAGCTTCAAGTGAGCATTCATTTTTTCTATTTTAATCATCCTCGTGTGTTTAATACCAGTGAAGGTTTGTATGTATTGTAATGTGTTTTTGTGCAATTTAGGTGCATTACAAGAATACCTGTCTACTGTAATGACCCTGCAGTATACAGAGAAACCAGATTATACACTTCTGAAAGCTGGACTTAGTGAGAGTTTACAGAAAATGGGTGGGAGTCTGAAGGAATCGCTGGATCTGTAGGTAACATGTATTCCCATATTTAAACAACTACTACAGGATTATTATGGGTGTCACATTTTTAGTCCTCATTACTGGGAAGTTTACAGTTGTAATTACAATTTAAAGGTGCGTTCATGCATTCATGCTGACAGCCAGCTAGGTATCTGAAATCTCTAAATTTTTTCTTTCTTCTTTTTTCACAGTTGAAACCACAATGAGAAGAGCTAATAGGTGTGGAATGTTGGCTTTAATTATTTTATGGAATGTTTAAGAAAGCTTTTATGTTTTTAAAAGCAACTTTTATTGTGGTTTTTACAATTGTATTACTGTGCAAAGTTTGCTTGCTTGTTTGCTATCATAGATGAGTTTTAATCACTGATTTATTTCATCATTGTCTTTTTTTTTTACATTTTGCAATAAAAAATAACCAATGTTTAGTTGTAAGGGTAACTTCAAGGTTTTTTAAATATATATATATATATATATATATATATATATATTGCATTTCAATCCATCAATGTCAAATTTACTGGGAGAAAGTCATGTTCATGTTATAAGTGAAATATTTTTCACATTTGTTGTCAGGTTTTCATAAATTGTATCGTACCTTGCTTAAAAAAATAAACAGCTGTACACAAGCTTTTTTATTTTTGATCATTACGCACAAATACCGCAAGGTGGCACCAACGATTCGAATCTACATGATTGTAACGGAACCCAAATCGCCTGGTCTAATTTTCTACACGGAACGAAAATAAAGCATCAATGTAGACATGAGGGGCGCGAAGATTTTACTCTTTGAATTATTTTATTACATTTACACTAGTGGACAGTTACAGATACACGAGTTTAGCAATGAATCCACCCAAGATAAAACGTCGCCGAATGGCCGATCTGGAGCCGTGGATCGAGAAACTCATACAAAACTACGGCCAAAGCCAGCCTGAAACGATCGTAAAAGCAAACGTTGTCGGCGTAAGTAGTTTTTTTTTATGTGTGATCACAAATGTAGATCTTTAGATGTCGTGTCAGTACTAAAGTGCGGATGTGTGTTTAACTGTTAGGTGTGTGATATATCAGACTCGCAGCGGACGGAGCTCACAGATGCCTGTATGCTGTTCATGTCCGATGGGAGCGCAGTCATTCCCGCGGTATTGAGCGAAGCCGCATGGGAGCGTCTGCAGGAGTAAGGGACCTATTAATCCTCTGTTATGACACCACTCACTACACACCTGAGCCCCTGTTTTTTTATACAACTCATCAACCAATGAAAATCATGCTGAAATAAGTTCAAGTTTAGGGTTCTGATCTTCTGCATGTAGCATATTAACTGTTGCCTTGATTTTTTTTGTAATTGCATAGGTAAATATTAGAGATCAGCAGACACTACTTTAAGTCTCAGTGTAATGATAGTAAATAAATCCAACAAAAAAATACAGTGTCCGTTTTGTTCTCTCTTTCTTCAGATTGGAGGAGATGGAGACCTTTACAAGCCTGCACAATGCTATTGTATATTTACGCAGCTTTGAGCTGCACTTCGACATGAACCCTGATCTGGTATGTTATATGTCCATCTTTTGGTTCCAACCTCTAAACATTTTCCTTTTGATTGCTGATGCTTTGGCATGCTCCAGGCCATGCAGTTCTTGGATAGAGAAACTAGAGGGATATACTGATATATTTTGCGTAAACATGGCTTATATTATTCATTCCTGTCCGTTCTAGAAAAGTCATGTAAATTAATGTAATATTAATGGTGATTGAATAAAGCACATTAAAACAATAACTGATGTTACCAACTTAAGAGTTTTATTGAATGTTGGCTTGTTGATTTCAAACAAAGAAATGAGAAATCTTTATGTATTAGATGTTTACATGTTTCCTCTTTTTGTTTTTTTTAGGCATCTTGCCAGTTTTACTTGAAAGTCAGTGAAATGAACACCTTAGGCATCGCTTCAAAGCGCCAACAACCCCCTAGCTGGCAAGTCACTGATCTTTCTAAGCATGTGCAATGATGTGTCCTAACTGCTCTAAATCATTGTCATTTATTTAGCTATTAATCTCTCATAGTCTTTCATTATCTTTCAGTACAACTCTCTCTTCAGTCAGAGATCAGATCAAAAAGACATGGAGGTGTGTTGACCTTGTTTAAAGCATGCTTGAACACGTACATGTTACACAGAACTGCAGTGTGTTTTTAGATTGTGTTTAACAGTTAGTGTTAATTGTATTGCTCTCTGTCAGATCCCACAGGGAGGGTTCTGTAAGTTCATCCTCTGGTAGGTGTCAAACACATTTTCTCTTTGTCTTTCTTCGAATAGCTTGCATATGCTCACACCTCTTGCACTGAACTCTAAATGCTTGTAATTTGGATTCTTAATTCATAAAGAAAACACATGCTGCTTCACAGAAACGATAAAAATGTACCTAATTTCTCAGGGGTCTCGCTCTCATCTATATTGGAGGTTTGGCACAATGACATAATAATAAATATTCTGAGTGATGCAATAGAGAAAATATCCATGTCTACAACATATTGTCCAAGTGTGGCGACACCAACTCACTGGCACAGAGAGAGACTTCACTGGAGGGTAAGGCTGCTTCCTTGGAAACTTAAAGGCACCAGCTGTTGACCAGACAAATTTTCATTGCGTGTGTATGTGTTTTTTTTCCAGGGACAGGAGCAGTTCATTGTCCCTGTGCCTTTTCTTCTCATCCCGGAGGAACAGAGGGAGCTGATAGCAGCTGATCCCAGTACTGTCTGCTGCCTAATTAATTGCTTTTTGCATGACAACCCTTTGGGCATTCGACCAGATTTTACCATGCATGTGGTGCACTATGTGTACTATGTGTTTTTGTCTTGTGTACATGCAGGTGCAGGTAGTGAGAGTGAGACATCAAATGTTTTGGCCCCGCCCCCTGAAGAATCGCATCCAACCAGCATTTCGATTGCAAACCAAACAGTGGCCACTCAGGACAATATAAGTGCCTCATGTCCAGATGACGGACAGTCTACTCTGATACACACAAGACCAGGTGAGATTTTACAAAAGAAAGTCAGTGCTGTTCCGGGTAGATGATTTGTTATTAAACTCATCCCTCCTTCTCCCAGAGGTTGTGTGTGGTACAGGGGAGCTGTCTAGGGATGGAGAGAGCCCATGGGATATGTACACACAAGAGCCAGCTCTGTTAGGTAGACGTTCCACTTCAGACTCAAATGGTAATTTCCTCTTTATACAAATGTTTAACATACACAGAATAATAGGAAATCAATTTAATAGTGAAATAACTAACCAGGCTGATAATATCACTGAACATAAACAACATGCACTTCAGGACCTTTTTTTTAATTTTATGTTAAAAACGGCACTTGCGGTATGTAAAATCATACTCATTGCCTTCATTCTACCTTTGAATCCTTTCATCTGGGCATAGACTCAATATTCCTTAGGCGAGAAGAAATATACTAAAATTCATTGTTCCTATGGTGGTGTTTTATTTTAAACTGCACTATTTTATTAATTGAAGTCGATTTATTCTTTTTTTGCCTATTGTGACGAATATCTGAGTGAAACAGCTTCTCAAACAAGAAAAATGTAGGGCAGGACTTGATTTCGTCCAACAGGAATTAATTGGATCATTGTGTTTTACATGTGAGTGACAGATTTTCCCGCCCTCGTCATTAGAGAAGAGATGACGCTGCATAGGGGAGGGGACGTTATTTTGTTTAAATTTTATTTAAGCACATCGGATGTGCTTGGATAAATCAATTCTAATAAATACTGCAATATTCCATAAAAAAATAATTGTCAAATTTGCTTGTCAATGAATTATGTAGTTCATTTTATTCAATTCTATTTTTGTGCTAATGTGTAAATTTATGTGGATTTATTATTGGATAATACCAGTGTAATTTCTGCTCTGTAACAAACAGAATGAACTATTATGTTTAATTTAACTTACTTTTGTGCAGAGACAGACCCAGAGCTGGAAAGTCAATCGCTTTTAAGGGAAGTCCCCTCGTTGCCCATAGCAACAAGCACCCAAAACCAGTTCTCGAAGCAGAACTCAGGAGGGATGTCAGTAGACGGCATTACACTCAGTCAGAGACCCAAGCCGACCCAGTTTAGTCCATCCCTCTCGAGTGATAAGTCCATCAGAGACCCCAGTCAGGAGCATGACAGAGAACGTGCAGTGAGTCCTCCCTCGTGGCTAGTCCATAATACAGCCCCACCCTCTGAACAGAGGCCCCTAGTGTCTCCAGACGCCAGCCAAAACCCCTCAGCGTCTCCACCCACCAAAGACACCAAAGTGAGTGTAAATGGTATTAATGATATGTTGCTGTATTTTTGCATAATATGATATGATTAATGCTTTTAATGATCCCAATTTACTGTGTATTGCATCAGAAATGTTGCTAAATTGTTTCAACTTCTCTGTTTCAGATGCACTCGGATGGAATGCCTTTTTCCTATTTGTATTGTCCACAGCCTCAGGTTACCACGGCCCTCGCCCAATTCCAGTGAGTGTGACATGAGACATAATGATTATAATATGTTTTTTATGTGATGGGCAATGATCCAAGAACTTTGTCTTGCTCTGTAGTACAGTAAAAAATATATAATATATATATATATATATATATATATATATATATATATATGAAGAGTTCAGATGCAAAAGCCTCTAAGTGCCATTTGAAATTTTCTTCTAGAATGATCATTTTTATCAAGCTTGTATATTTAAGTTCAGTGATTTCACCTAAATGGCAATGACAATTACCTATTAATTGTTATTTAAGTGAAATTACTGAACTTAAATATACAAGTTTGATAAAAATCATCATTAAAGAAGAAAATTTCAAATGACATTTAGAGGCTTTTGCATCTGAACTCTTCATATATATATATATACATACATACATACATGCATACATACATTTTTTTACGCCTGTTTACACCACACTCACCTAAAGGATTATTAGGAATAATCCTTTCAAAATAGAAATGCATTACAAATTATAAAATTATAATTTTATAAAATTTAAATTATAAAATATCAAAATAGAAATACTGTGTTTGAGCCCCTTTCGCCAGAACTGCCTTAATTCAACGTGGCATTGATTCAACAAGGTTCTGAAAGCATTCTTTAGAAATGTTGGCCCATGCTGATAGGATAGCATCTTCCAGTTGATGGAGATTTGTGGGATGCGCATCCAGGGCACGAAGTTCCCGTTCCCGTTCTATGTATATATGATTGATTATACTTGATATCTGAAGGATCATGTAACACTACGTGTTACATGATCCTTCAGATATCATGTATATCAAAATGGCTGGTAATATTCAGCTTTGTCATCACAGCAATAAATTACATTTTATAAAATATCAAAATAGAAAATAGTTCATTAAAATTGTTATATTCACAATTTTACTGTTTTAATGCCTTAAGTATTTGATCTAAAACCTTTAGATCAAGATTGGGGGAAGCAATCTAGTGTTTCGACCTCTTTTGACCTCTAGTGCACCTGTAGGAAATCTGAACTGAGCATTAGCTAGACAGTGGTTGCAGCAGTACAGTATGCAGAGTAAAACCAAAAGCTCTAATATTTCAGCTTTTTCTTAAGCACTGTTACCCTTTTGATCTAAGATGTATTTGTTAGTTTCTATCTGTGTGTGTCTAGGATCCCAGGGCATCTCATACAGTGGGCAGTGCGTTATCTGGGGACCTCTGACTGTGCAGATGTCAACACTAAAGCTGGTTCATAAGCAATTACCCGTTACCTCAAATGACACGATGCTAGTTTTTTTGTTGTTGTACAAAACAGGGTTTTTTTGTATTTAAATATTGGATGTAATCCAATATTTTCAAATATTGGATGTAATCTCTCCCCCCCCCCCCCATAAAACCCTTTGTCAATGTATGCTTTTGTCCAAGTGTAAGTTAATTTAGTGGTGTCAATTGTAATAAATGTTAATATTCAAATACTATGATGACCTGTGTCGGTTTGTATAATTTATTCACAATTGTACTTATGTAACCATGTTTATCTCTTTTAAGCCATGGTCTTAATGCCTTTTACCAAGTTGAAACTTTGTGGCAGATTTATTACAAAGAAATTAATGGTGGGCCTGCTGCCAAATTGAAAGACACAAAATTGCAAAATAAAATAAGGATTGTGATTTGTTTCACACAATGATGGTTAATTCTAAAAAAAAAGATGACCTGTTGGTCAAATAAATGTCATTACACAAAAAGGATCAATGAATATGTACAACCTACATCTGTGATAGTAACGGTGAATCAATGTCACTGAAAACTGGAAAAGAAAATGTCATTATGTCACACAGGTAGTCAAACATGCCCTTATTATTATTATTACTTAAGTGTTTTCATTGTTAAAAATATATTAATCACATTGTAGCCAATGTTTAAAACATAAAAGCAGCTCATAAGCTTATGCATAGATCGTTTCTGGACATAATAATTTCAGAAGAGCTGTGCCACTGTTCCACGACTGACATGGGGGGCAGTAAAGACCCAAAAGCGTCTCTGACTGAATCCGCACGAAGAAGAACAAAGGAAAACAAAACAAAAGTCCCCATGTGTTTATTTCCCTCATGGTTTTGTCATGCCACCTAAAAAACGACATAATGATTCCGAAACGGGTAAAAAGAATAAGAAAGAGAAACGAGGAGAACTGGCGGAAATTAACTCGGATATGAGGGATCACGCTGTCCAGAAATGCATGGCAGACGCATGGCAGAGGAAAGAGAGCTACTCAAATGGTATGTATGCCCACCCACGTGACACATTTAGCTTTCCTTACTTAAACAGTCATTCAGTTACTGTGAACAGAATCAATTTGCTTTTTAGAGGTAGAGCAAACTGGTGTGTATTTGTCATGTCTGTGAACCCCTCCTGTCGCTGGTCTCTGTCCAGGTAACATCCACCTGGATTGTGAGCCCTTCCCTCACTGTCAGATCACTAATTTCCTGCAGAATGAGAGCTTTGTGGAGAGTCTGCGAGCAGAGCTTCTGCAGCTGAATTTCAACAGCAAGTCAAATGACTTGTACAAGTTTCAACAGGTATCAGTCTGAAACATATTTTGTAAAGAAGCTGATGGTCAAGTACTGAAGTCTGTTTCTTCTGCAGTCAGATGATATGAGAAAGAGAAAAGAACATCATGTAGCCCAAATAAGGTGCGTCAGAGTTCAAGTGAGCTACTGAGTATGAGTTTCTATAAGAATTTTACTCATGTGTTGTTTGTTGGAATCTCAGGTCTGTGATTTTTGGGGAGTTTCGTGAGTGGTTGTCGGAGGTGCTGCAGGTTGATCTGGAGGCGACTGTTGATATGTCCTGTTCCAAGTACGAGCATACAGGTAAACCATCTGACAACTTCTCGACCAATCACTGGGGTGTAGAGGTGGAGATGATGTGCAGCCTGGTTTTTGACGTCTCTCTCTCTCTGCTCTTTTTGCAGATGTTTTGCTGTGTCACGATGATGAGCTGGAGGGACGAAGAGTTGCATTTATCCTCTATCTAGTTCCTCCCTGGGACGTGAACGATGGAGGGACCCTGGACCTGTTCAGCACTGATGGTGTGTGTTTTTTGTCTTGTTTTCCAGTAGAAATATCTAAAGATTATTAAATCAAGACACAATTCTTTGAGAAGCAAAATGACTTAATATATGCAAAATATTGATCAAAAGGAGGAGTTTATGCTTAAACCGAGAAAAAAAAAACGGTCAGTGAGGTAAGAAAAATAATCTTGTTATAAATAATGTTTATTTTTCTGACCCCACTACCAGCAGATAGATTTATTTTTCTTATTGAATAATAAACTCTTTATTTCGATTATTTCGATTCTCAAGTAAATGGATCTTGATTTAATTTTTTGATATTTGTAATACTGAGTAAGAATGTTTTGCAATAGAAAATGTTATGATATTAAAATATTGCATGATCATCCATGGGGATAATGCAAATTTAGTTGTTTGTTTGTTTACTAATTATTATTCTGTATGTTTCACAGAACACTGTCAGCCAGTGAATGTTGTCAAATCTCTGCTTCCTTGCTGGAACTCTCTGGTGTTTTTTGAAGTGTCCCCAGTTTCCTTCCATCAGGTAATCAGTTTTTTGTTATACTATTATAGTATTTATTAATATTTTGATTGAATGTCCATTCATTAATGTTTTACTGTACATCGGTTTTAATGAAATGATCTGCAAGCTTAGGTGGCAGAGGTTCTTTCTGAGGAGAAGTGCCGTTTATCTCTTAGTGGATGGTTTCATGGTCCTTCCCTTCCAAGGCCCTCACGCTTTATTGAACCCCCAGTTCCCCGTCACCTTCATATCCCCAGAGATGTAAGTCAAGTTAGTGTGACAGTGTGTTTTTGTTTTGTGACTTGTCCAAATGACCAAGACTCACTCACTCAACTTATATTCCCTCTGCCTGAAGCTCATTGTGTTTATGTGTTAAAGGAGAGTTTGCTATTTGAGTGGGTGAATGAGATGTACCTGGATCCACGCTATCAGGCTCGGGTACAGCAGGAGTTCGAAGAGAATTCAGAGATTTGCTTGCCTAGTTTCTTACAGGTTAGTCATCTTCATAATTATTAATTACACAAAAATGTTCAATTATATTTAATGAACAGTAGTACACATACAAATGTACATCAGTGAATGGCTATGTACTATATACACATACCTAAAGAATTATTAGGAACACCTGTTTAATTTCTCATTAATGCAATTATCTAATCAACCAATCACATGGCAGTTGCTTCAAAGCATTTATGGGTGTGGTCCTGGTCAAGACAATCTCCTGAACTCCAACCTGAATGTCAGAATGGGAAAGAAAGGTGATTTAAGCAATTTTGAGCGTGGCATGGTTGTTGGTGCCAGACGGGCTGGTCTGAGTATTTCACAATCTGCTCAGTTACTGCGATTTTCACGCACAACCATTTCTAGGGTTTACGAAGAATGATGTGAAAAGGGAAAAACATCCAGTATGCGGCAGTCCTGAGGGCGAAAAATGCCTTGTTGATGCTAGAGGTCAGAGGAGAATAGGCTGACTGATCCAAGCTGATAGAAGAGCAACTTTGACTGAAATAACCACTCGTTACAACCGAGGTATGCAGCAGAGCATTTGTGAAGCCACAACACTCACAAACTTGAGGCGGATGGGCTACAACAGCAGAAGACCCCACCGGGTACCACTCATCCCCACTAAAAATAGAAAAAAAGGCTACAATTTGCAAGAGCTCACCAAAATTGGATAGTTGAATGTTGCCTGGTCTGGTGAGTCTCGATTTTGGTTCAGACATTCATTTGGTAGAGTCAGAATTTGGCGTAAACAGAATGAGAACATGGATCCATCATGCCTTGTTACCACTGTGCAGGCTGATGGTGGTGGTGTAATGGTGCCCCACACCATTACACCACCTAAAGTGGGGGATGTTTTCTTGGCACACTTTAGGCCCCTTAGTGCCAATTGGTCATCATTTAAATGCCACGGCCTACCTGAGCATTGTTTCTGACCATGTCCATCCCTTTATGGCCTCCATGTACCGATCCTCTGATTGCTTCTTTCAGCAGGATAATGCACCATGTCACAAAGCTCCAATCATTTCAGATTGGTTTCTTGAACATGACAATGAGTTCACTGTAGTAAAATGGCCCCCACAGTCACCAGATCTCAACCCAATAGAGCATCTTTGGGATGTGGTGGAACAGGAGCTTAGTGCCCTGGATGTGCATCCCACAAATCTCCATCAACTGCAAGATGCTATCCTATCAATATGGGCCAACATTTCTAAAGAATGCTTTCAGCACTTTGTTGAATCAATGCCACTTAGTATTAAAGCAGTTCTGAAGGTGAAAGGGGGTCAAACACAGTATTAGTATGGTGTTCCTAATAATCTTTAGGTGAGTGTGTGTGTGTGTGTTTGTATATATATAAAAGTGTATATATATATACACACTTTTAAATAAACTGTGACAGAAGAGGCTTTTATAAGACCCTTTTTGTCTGTGCTGTTGTGGAGGTCTATGTATAATTGATGGAAATGAGAAATTCCTGTAGATGTGAATTTTAGTGACATCCCACAAGAGGCATGTAGGCAAGTAAGTTTTAAATAATTAAGTGTTTAAGTTATTTATTTATAATTGTGCACATGTACGAGTCACATTTGCAGACACTGCACTGAAGAATATTCCTATATTGTGCCATATGGACAAAACCAGTAGAGATGGACCTAAATTACAATGAAAATGCTACTATTTTTCATATCCATTAATGGTAATACTTTACAATTCGAGTTGTTAACATCAGCATATTTAAATTTAAGTTAATGCTATTTTTTTCATCTACTAATTATTTTTAGCCAAATTGAAATGGAAATTCATTGATTTTCTAAATGCATGTTATTGATCTTACGGTAAGTTATTCATCCATACATCTGTTCACTTTTTGACCACATCATTTTTAATAAATTGTCTAAATTCCACATATATGCCGAGGTTTCCATCATTTAGTCCAATATAAATTTGCCTCTTTCTTATGACCGACTGCAAGCTTGCACTTAGAGCTGCCTCCGTCCAATCAACAACCAATGGGTTGAACTCTTGAGCCCGTCCTTCATTTTTCACTCTGATGTACGTCACACAATACAGAGGATCTGCCTCTACTTCTGTTACATTGCAACTTTAACATTTATTTATATAAATTATTCAAGTATGTACATGAATCTAAATGTTGTTGTTAGTTTAAGACACTTAATGCATCAACTAATGCAAGCTAATTGAATCTTATAGTAAAGTCTGCTCATATTAATGAATATCTGTCTTTATCGGAAACTGTTACATGTTTCCACACACTTACATGTATCTATAATGCTAATATCCTGAACTTTTCCTGTCAGGAGGAGAAACTGAAGCAGGTGCGCAGTGCATTGCAGTCGTCTGAAATCCAGTGGGAGAGGAGGGGGCCGCCCAATAAAAGGTGAGATCCAACCCACCCGTTTTTGTGTGATAATATTTCAACTATTAATTTCTTCCTGTCTCTGCATGTTTTATTTTCTGGGGGTAAGTGTCATGTGATTTGTTTAGATGATTTGTGTACTAATGAACTTTCACTGTGTTTAGGTGTTACAGCTGTGCTGATATGCAGAGCTTCCCAACTTGTGTACAGGAGTGCTGGGAACTCCTCTCCTCTGAGCCGTTCTTCATCCTCTTGTCCAACCTGACCGGCCTCAGTCTACACTATCTGTGCATCAATGAGGATGAGAGCGAAGATGAAAAGAGCGAGACAGAAAACAGAGATGGAGAGGACAATACACAAGCAGGGGGTTCCAGTGCTGATGCCGATGCTTCATCAGCTGAGAAGAAGGACAAAGGTGATCAGCGTGTACATGTGTTGATTCTGCAAAGATCAATTTTTACATCTACAGTGATTTACATGTTTTGTATTCATGCAGGACCCCCAACTTGTGTAGGAGAACTGCGTCGCTGGGCACATGGAGACTACACATTGTTGCATGACTGTGTCAAAAGAGAGTATGCATTGGATCTGCAGCTTCACATGGGCTGTGCAGGTACGTAATCTTGACGTGTGTGCTTCATTACTATTAGTTGATTGGTGTCTTCAGTATGATTCAGTTGTGATTTAGATAAGAATCATATAAAACTGAGTGAAGTAGAAAAAAATTGAATTGAAATAATTTTTTTTTAAAAAGTGCAAGAGTCCGAAATCAGTCTGTTTTTCAGGGTGGAAGTCGGAGTTTGGGGGATTTACATCCTATATTGCAAATGATGAAGATGAGGAGGTAAGTGATGTCACACAGTGTCAGTTTGTTTTCATTTGAGAAATTTGTTATAACTTGCGCTGATCCAGCAGGACTAGTGCACATTATTTATTCTGTTGACACTGTTTTCTTTAGCTCCTCACGGTGTATCCTGAAGATAACTCCCTCGCTCTGGTATACAGAGACAAAGACACCCTCAAGTTCATCAAACATATCAATAAGAACAGCTCCAGCCACCTTTCGTCACCGAATACCACAGCTTTCTATGACTTCTCTTTTAACTACTATGAATGATGAGAGAAAATCGGATGTTTGACTGGCTGACTGATTGAATGTGAGTTGTCAAAGCAAAGTGCATTGGCTGTACATTTCAGATCAATTTGAGTTCAATATACACACAGACAAGAGTTTGGTATTCAAGAGGCACATTAATTTTTTAATGTGCATGTATTTCAATCCGACATAAATTACAATGTTACATTTGATGCTCAAAATGAAATTTAATCATTTAGTTGTTAAAAGACCAACTGTGCTTTAATGTCAATAAATTAATAATAAACATTTGAATAATGACATTTGCGTTCTTTTGATTGTGTCTATTTTGTTTAAAAAAAAAAAAACACTAAAACTCTAAAAACATAAGTGACCGTTTCCTTTTTTCCTTTTCCAATTTAGATATAGTTTACCAAAAAGAAAACTCACTGTCCTTATGTATGACTGACTGACTTCTGTCCTCATTCTAAACCTGTATGCACTTCTTTATTCTGTGGAACATAAAAGAAGATGTTTTGAGAAATGTCTCATCGTTTTTGCCCATAGTCAACACGCTTCAATGTCGAAATATCATCTTTTGTGTTCCGCAGAAGAAAGAAAGTCGTACAAGTTTGGAATGACATGAGGGTGAGTAAATGATGACAGAGTTATTATATTTTTGGGTGTAATACCCCTTCAATACAAACAATTTCTGTTGATGACAAAAGAAAAAGTACATAGTGATTAGTGTATGAATTACATTATCTAATCATGTGTGAAGAGTGCTAGAGACCATTACTTTAGTTTTGTACAGGTCCAGGGGTGAGCCTCTTTGTGTATTTTGAGTGTGTATCTGTAGAGATTCGGACAGTTTGTGATGAACGCTGTTATCACTTCTTGTGAGACCACACAATAACAGTGAACCTCTTGGAGCTTAATGCATTGCTTCGCTAAAGCTATCAACACATGGTTTAGTTCAGAAGACGCAGTCGTTTGCAGCTCAAGAAACTCTAGCGTGGTTGCGTAGCTCTGCCCGACTATCTGAACCTCATTCAACAGCAATGTCCAAGTAAGCAGCCGAAGACATCGAACTGGGATGCTGGGCTGCAGAACCCCAGGGACGTGCAATTCAGGTAGGGTGTGGTCAAGCTCAAGTTCCACCCAGAGACGTGGGTGTCTCAGTTTTAACTCTAACCATATCTGGTCACAGAGAGGCACGGTGTATTTGAGTGAGCGTTCACAACGGAGCTCTAGTTTCTTTAATGCTGGTCGTTCTGGCAGCATGAGATCTTTAAAGACGTCTTGTGATAGACTAGCCTGAAAAACTCCAAGAACATTGAGCGACTGGCAGGACTTCAGCACTTGCCTAAGAGTCTCCGCGTTGACGCCACACACCAAAGAATGATTGTTGACATAAAGACTTTGCAGAGCAGGGCAAAGCATGGCAACGCTCCTGACGAAGGAGTCGCTGAGGGTGAAGGGCACACCCTTTAGGTCAAGCTGGGTCAGGGACGACCCATTCGTCAGTATGTCCACTAAGCCTTGCTGCAAGTCCTGACCAGCATAAAAGAGGGGTGTGTTCCCCACACAACAGATGGAAAGTCCTTGCAAGTTGCAGCCGCCCATCGCCCATGGATATCGCCTGCCGCAACACCCATAGTGCTGTTTTGCGATTGGCTGGATCGGTCAGACTCATTATCAGTTTCAAATTTCTGACCAATGACAGAAGAGCAGAATATCTTTCAGGGACACTGGTTCCTGACTCACACCTAAGACAAAGATAAAATATGTAAAACAAACTAGGCAGGCAGGTATGATTACTTAATGCGGTTTATTGTTCATGTGACAAAAGAATATAGTTGTGTATGGCACAAAGCCTTCACTATTAGTCATAACAAAGACGTCAAACAATGTAATATTTGCATTAAAAAATTAATAATTGAGCAAATGACACTTCGTATGTATTATTATTTCTCCTGAGAACTCTTAAGAGAAACATGAGACTAAGTTGATACTTGCAATATAATTAAGATCTCCATTACGTTTCTCAAGATACAAAAGTGCAACATCTTGGTAGTAAAATGGGTTTCCTTGTATGGCATGGATTCTTACCTGACTTCAGTATCTCTCCATGAGCTTGGATGTGTCATGATATTTGACCAAGCCTTACAAACAGTAAATGCGTTGCATTTGTCCTGTAAAGGCAGGAAAGAAAAGATATGTGCAAGGATCTCTTCTGGCAGATCCATTCCATTACCAATCGAGCCCAGTCAGCCGCCAGTTAAAATACGCAAACAAAAAGGTTATCTGATATCATAACAAAAAACACCTCAGTTGATTCTGCTGTCTGCATACATGTCTGTCAGACTCCAAAAAAAAACAACGTTCTCAAACTTCTGTACTTCCTCCTGCGTCACGAGTTCCGTTGTTAAACACAGCGCTGAACACAGATGTCGAGCTTTTAGCCAATCACCATAAAATGTGCTAGACATTTAGCCAATTAGATCCTTGCATATTTTAGTGGGTGTGTCTTAGTAGCGGCCAAGACAGTGCATCGACACCTCGAAAGTTTCCTTCGTGTCTGTTTACAGGCCTTTTAGACTTCCTTATCATTCAGACAAAGTTCACCAAATCGTTGTGTAAGTAACATATAATGTAACGTTATATAACAAAGCGCAGGTTTTATATTCGCTATTATGTGAAGTGGAGGTAAGCAGGGTTGTGTTATGTTAAACTTTTGTTCACGTGAGCTGTAAGATTTATAGAAATAAAAGCCACGAGACGTGCGAGCGAGCGAGCTTTTGTATATATTTTATCCATTGACCTCTCAAAAATGTTAAAACTATGTTAAATAATAATTAAAAGTTTGTAATTTGACGCATCCCATTACCTGTAAACATGTGCATCGCATATCCGTAGCAAGTACCACCAACACGTCTGACCCCATTTATTTAACAGCATCGACCATCAAACTCGCAACCTTATAAGGAAGTGGTTACATGCTGGAAACACAAAATAATGTTTTTGTTTGTTTGTTTGTTTGTGCTAGTCTAATTAGATCTACAAGGAATTCTGCTTTGTTTTCACAATTTCGTTCAGTGTGTTTTACAAACTAATTTTGTTTGTTCACATTCACAGGACTTGAGACAAGAGTTTGACCAGAAGATGGACAGTATAGACACCAGGGTACATTGTGTTTAATTTTGTGTCTGTCCAGTTGCTGTTGTATGTGAATTAACTATGTGTGTGAATGATTTCATCTTCATCTGCAGAGGTTAAATGACAGCAACACCAATGATCGTGAATTTTCAGGGTGTGCTGTACTCTTCCTGGGGTGTAGCAGTCCAGAACACAACCTTCTATCACTTTACAAAAACGAACAAGGGAAATTCAGTGTGTTCAAGGTTATTAAACTCACCCTTACAGGTAAGAGTTGATAGTACTTGCCACCAAGTATCAAGTTAATCAAATTATACTGGAATTAAAAGAGTATGGCGTTTTGTGTAGATTTAACAGCGTATTTGGGTTGCAAATTATGCAATTCTAAATGTCTTTGATTCAGATTCTGTCGGTGGACTGGAGGGGTACGAAATCCTAAAACTGCACGATGCTGATCCCTTTCTTGGGGTGGAACTTAAATTCATGTCCGTGCCTCCCTGTCAGCGATTCCTGGAGAGCTATGCATGTGGTTCACTCGCTCAGTTTCTGTCCCAGCATGCCTCACGTCTTCTTACTCTTCTTGATGGGGTTGTCATGGAAACACAGCTCAAGGCAGGCATATATACACTGGACCGAAACCTTCAAGACCTAGAGATCTGTCTGGATCACATACGCCAATCACAGGTACGTGTGTGTTTGATTATGGTGATCTGATCGCCAGGCTTTGTACCGGTCTTTACTTTTACGAGCAGCTAATTGCATGAAATTTTCATGTGCGTCTTCCATTCTGCATCAAATATTCTCAATATTTAAATGCACTTTAGTCTTCAGTGCAAACACTGACGATCTCCCTGCTAAACCCAAAGAATAACACAGTTTTTAAGTGTGTGAATATTATGTGCATTTTTCTTTAAGTCTTGAGTGGGAATATCCTAAGATTCTTTTCTAAAAATAAATTTCAGGATGATTTATATTTAGTTAAAGTTCATATTTAGGCCAAAAGGTCATTAGTGTAAATGGTGCTGGGAATTCCCAGATTCAGAAGGGGCTTTTCAAGCCTCTGGTAAAGCTATATAATTCACAGCTTCAATGAGGACAGCACATAAGACATTTTAATTGAGCATGTTCTTGACATTTTCAGCTCTGAGAAGAAACTACAGGTTCATAGTTGATTTGGTCATATAAGCATGTTTCAAACCACTGCCTCCATGTCAGGTTTTCTATACTAAATAACATATGTGAATGTTATGTATGTACGTATGTACCAGTTTACTATAGTTGTGTGGTAAATGTGGTGGTGGAAACAACTGTGTAGTGTAAGCAAGTTAAACTTATTGTATTGTAATATTATGTTTCAATGACAGTGAAAACAACTAAAAAGCTTCATTTTGGTGCAGTAATTCTCAGCTGTAGCTTCAGTACCTTCATTTCACTTTAGACATTTTAAGTGGAGAAGATTTAACACAAAACCAGAATGGCATGCAATCAAACATTGAAATGTATTCTTAACATGAATACAACAAAAACATAGGTTGAAATGAATATAAAAATATAAAATGAAAGTTTCCTTCTAAATTGATTGTTTTGAGGATAAGCGGATGTCACACAACTGTCAAGCCTAATTTGTGCTTTAGAGTTGAATTGGTTGGACTTGAAGTCATCAACAAAAGGCATGGGAAGCATTTACTCCTTTTTAAATGTCGATAAGCACATTTATTTTAATCTATTTACAATTATGTGGTTGCATTTTTATCATTTGCATACATTTTCACCTGCCTGCAACCCTGTCAGAACAGAACTGTGATTCATTTTTAGTATTTAAATTGTTGGAGATGTGAAGCTCTTTGATTTAATTTTTTTCAGGCTCACCTGCAAGTAAACATTTGGCTAATTATTCACAAGGGATTTGACAAACCTTTTTTCATTCCCTATTTTGCATTTCACTAATGTAAAATCAGAAATGCTTGTTGTCAGACTGAGATTTAAGTCTGCACCCACAATGCTGTTTTGCGATTGGCTGGATCGGTCCGACTCATTATCAGTTTTCAGTCAGGATTGATGCTGAAAAAAACAAACAAATGACACAAAAATAAAACGCACACCACTGAAATGAATTCAGTTTGGCTTTTGACTAAGTGACTTCTCATGAGCCATCTTATGCCCAAACTAGTAAACTCTAACATCAGGGGTATTAGCAAAAGGCCTCTGACTGCTTGTATTGTCAAGTCACCTTTATTTATATAGCACATACAGTTTCATACAGTATTAAACAGGTAAACAATGATCAATGATGCAAACAGAATTCAGTTCTGCTGTAAAGCAGCTTGCAAAGACAATAGTTCCATTGTTCTGTTGAAATCAGTTCAGTGTTGATTCAGTTCAGTTCAATAACTGTTTAAAGTTCATCACTTGGAATGAGTTCCGTTCCTCTATAAAGATATGATGTCATCATCCAGCTCAATCCACTTCTCATCCGATAGTGTCAGTGCAGTCAAATCAATAATATTGCAGAATATTAAATGTATTGCTCTATAAAGCTGTCCTTCTCTGACGTGATATCATCATGGACTTTGTGTCTGGAAACGGTATCTGAAGTATCAGTCTTGCTCGGATGAAAACAGTGAGAACATGTCTTTATTGTAAAGCTCCCAGTGGAATTAAGTTAAATCTCTTTTCTTTGAACTAAACAGCTGCTGCGGGAACCTTACCTTCTATGGATGTAAAAAATAATGGTTCGGACATGTTTCTGAATGCTGTGCTTTTAGTTGATTTGACAGATGATGTCTTGTAGGCTGTGCGTTTGCGAGATGATGAGGTCACACAGTTGGAGCAGCAGCTGCAGAACAGCTACGGTCCTCCCAGTCAACCAACGCAGGAGCTCCCCAGGAACTGCTTTCTGTTTCAGAAAAGAGTTTTCGGTGAGTTTTTAATTGTATGTAATGATGCTTTACTGAGTGTATAGCTTTTGTTTAAACATTTTACATTTGTATTTCTATGATCACAGATTAGTTTTCACGTTTAAAATGTTTGAAATATTTTTTTCTCCTCCTTCCCTATCTTAGATGATAGACCTTTGACTTCAGCAGACCAGCAACGGTTTGCTGCTCATGTGGGACGGGATTGGAAACGAGTGGGGCGGGCTTTACAAAAGAACTGCCGTGCCTTAAAAGGCCCTGCAATCGACAATCTGGCTTATGAGTATGAGAGGGAAGGGCTTTATGAACAGGCCTATCAACTGCTTGGACGTTTCATCCAGTCAGAGGGCAGGAGTGCCAAACTGAGCCGTCTTATCAGTGCACTAGAGGAGACCAAATTGACCAGCATGGGAGAGATCATGTTGGGTATTCAGCCACGAGATTAAGATTGTAAGAGAATGAATGAATGAATGGTGTGTGTGTGTGTGTGTTGTTTTTGTACGTGTGACTGTTATCAAGACATATAGCTACATTTGAAGAGTGTGTGCTCTCATTTATGTGAATTTTTTTCATCATGACCTTTATAATTTCTATCTGTTTCCTACTTGAAATTCTTTCACAATCAACTGTCATCTGCCCAAAATGAAAAGCATTTTAAATAAAGGGTTTTTCATGCAAATTTCATGCATGTTTCCAGATTTTTCCTCCACACTGTCTGTCTGCCTGCATCTTTATCTTAGAGTCGTTATGTGCATAAGAGCACCAAACGGAAGATGCTAAAAACAGCATCACTTTAACTTCAAGAAATTTGAACTGCCTTCCGCATTGAAGGGAGATGTGTTACTGTTAGTAGGCACTTAGTGTGGCAGGGCCGTTGCTACAGTAGAGCTAACTTTTTATCGGTACAATACAATCGCTCATACGTTAAAGACAACTGTAAACGCAGAGCTTGAAACCACTTTAAAAATTAAATTCTGGGGACCAGATTCCTGTTATTCATATTGAGGATATTACTGAACTATAGATTACTTTCATAATAAAGTTTCTGAATCAACTGCTTTCTAGTCCAAAGGCATGCTTAATCTGATTATAAAACTGGTCCTCTGAGTATAGGTCAACTATATTGATCTCATTTTTTAAAAAAGACTAGGAAGGATAAATATGAGATGAGGCATTATTATAGAACCCTTGTGGAATGTGTATTGCTTTTAGAAATTCAATCCTGAAATCAATATTCTGCAGTTCTATAAATAAACACCAACCTTACGTTACTAAGTCTACTGCTGATAAGAGTGAAGATTTCCGTGTTTTTTTTTGTTTGTTTCCTGATCTAAGAAAAAGGTGTAGGTGTAAAGAAGTTGCGTCATTAGTCAAAAATCAGTTGGACAAAAATTAAAAAGTCAACATCTGGATCTGATATGAGATGCCATTATTCTTAGAAATTAATTTTAGCTTAATGGTATCTATTGAGGGCGGTCAGATTAATGAAATGGATGAGGCCTTTCTCCATTAAAGCATTATGCAGACCTGCCATTAAAGTATTACTTGGTTAAGAGATCATATTCATTTTAGTTATGGGGATTTAGAAGCTCCTAGTCGTTTTCTAGAGTGAAATCTAACATTTTCATTTACGAAAAACCTGGTGATTAAAAAACAGAGAAAATGTTATTCCACAATCTCTGTTGTTACATGCCTGGTCGTGTTTTGTTAAATGTTTTATTTAGGATTTCATTTTCCAAAAATATAGAGATTTGCTTAGTTTATTTCACTCAAAATATGATTATGCAATGACATTTCAACATACTTGTGACGTAATAGCTTGTGGAGGAGGGTCTGTGATTTTGTCTCCACCCTGGTAATAAAGATAAAAGCATGTTAAGCAGGCTATGTGGCTCGATATTGCTCTTATCTCAGTAAAGTAATCCATCAGAGTGACCTGTGTGTGTCACTGGTGTGTTCAGAAAGTGAACAGTCCTTTGCAGTTAGGGCTGGGCTTGACATGAATTTAAAACTAAAGTTATGTATTCCATTCTCCCCTCCCCATGGGCACATTTCAAAGAATCAGTCAGATATTCATCTTTACCTAATAAGTCTATGCATTTTTCCATGCATCGGAATATTAAAAAAGTGCAAATGGAGACAATCTCCCCAACAAACCCAAATAATAATACCATTTCTAATGTATGTGCATGCATTAATTTTAAAGTCATGAGAGAGGATATCCTAAGATATTTCCAGAGATTTGCACTACTAGTAGATTTTAAAAACTCACTGAGTGATCTTTCAAAGCATTTCACCCATAGAACAGTTGCTGAAGCACAAACTCTTAAAGTATTATTATGTGTTGAAATCCAACATCAGAACATCTGGCTCATATGCCAGGGGTTAGGTATTAGAGAAATCCACAGGAATCTTTTAGAGCTGTAAGACTATGAGTGTGTGTGGAGGATTGGGTTGGGGATGAACATTTCTATTATATATTTGAATATCTGCTCCATTGTTGTGGATGCTTTTATATAAATAAAACAACCCATGCAATACCAAGGTTATGGGTTTGGATCCTAGGGAAAATGTATAAAATGTGCATCTTGAATGCACTTTAAGTTGTTTAAAGTATCTTCAAATTATGAATGTGAATGTATTAGTTGAAAGCATAACTGCACAAATACGAGTTATTGAATGACTGATCAAACTGGTGTGGCATTAGAGAAGATCACAGGAATCTTGAAGATAATGCAATTCTGCAAGAATAGTTTTTTGTGATATAGACATTTTTCAATGTCTCATACACATAGGCTATACATGTAATTATATATGATCTGTCCCATCATTGTGTTGGTGCATTTAAAGGGATAGTTCACCAAAATGTAAATTCTGACATAATTTACCCTTAAGTTGTTCCAAACTTGTATGAATTTATTTCTACTGCTGAACACAAAAGAAGATTATTTTGAAGAATGTCGGTAACCAAACTGCTGATGGGCTGCATTGACCTAAAAAAAAGGAAAGCAAACAAACAGAACTTCTTCAAAATATCTTCCTTTGTGTTCAGCAGAAGAAAGAAATTCAAACAGGGTTAGAACAACTTTAAATTTTTGGGTGAGAGTTTCACACACACACACACACACACACACACACACACACATGCATTTATTCAACAGTTATGTATTGATAATGACTAATTTATTTATTTATTTTCTGATAAAAATGATTTTTTTCTGCCAAATGAAGAAAGTTCAGAGGTTTTCTTTTTTTTTTTTTTTTTTGCATGTTTCAGAGTCCAAGTGATGCACAGATTAAGAGCCGGTCTGGAATGGAATACTGTATGTGAGTGGACAAGCAACCCAGTAACCCAGCTCAAAGCCAGTCAGATTAAAGGACTGGACCTTTTCCCAGTCTGTAATAACTTAATAGACTGGGAAAAGAACATAATTGTTTTATTAATTAGTTTAAATTAAAAGCAATACTGATTGTATTAAATTAATTATTGAATACATTAAGCCCTTAATAAGTAACACATCACAAAATGATTGAAAACAAAGCAATTAAAATGTTTGATTTCGAGATATTTTTCTTTTTATTGAAATACAAAATAAGAGAAACATCCAAACATGGCACCCATATTACCATGCTGAAACAGCCACCCTGTGGAGGAAGGCTGTGCACTATGCACAATACATAAATAGGCCTACATGGCTGCTGCAATACCACAAAACATAAAAAGATAAGTAAAATAAATGTGCAAATACGTGGGAAATATCCAATATGACATATATCAACCAAGCTCAGTGTGTTTTATTTCGACTGCCACAAAACAGATGTGGCCGAGCCCTGCTCCTCCTGTGACGTCAGCGCGATGAGAGGGGTTTGCCCCTCGCGCATTAGGAGGGAACTACAGGATGAGACGAGCTCGTGCAAGCTGTCACTGCCGCCGCCCAATAGACACCCTCGATCCGGAGCGCGAGCAGGACGACCTCCTCCCAACCAAGAGGCCGGAGTGTGAGCCTGTTCCTGACCTCAATTCGGCTTGGATGCTTTAGCAACATTCGGCAGACTAAGCAAGCGAGGAAGGAGAGAGTGTGGGACAGAGACGGATATTTAGGATTCAGCTCTCGCGCGTCCCGACTCCCGGTCTTGCAATGGGATGCACGTTAAGTGCCGAGGAGCGCGCGGCTCTGGACCGGAGCAGGGCGATCGAAAAAAACCTGAAGGAAGACGGATTAAGCGCAGCTAGAGAAGTCAAATTACTGCTGCTGGGTAAGTCGTGAGGTTTCACTGGCCGATTTGCAATGAGTGCATTGAATAAGGAGGATGCTGCAGGTAAGTGTGTGTGTGACAGCACACTGACATAGCCTGTGTCTCTGCAGGCGGAGGGGAGTCGGGGAAGAGCACCATCGTCAAACAGATGAAGTAAGTGCGTTTTATTTAACATACTCCGTGATTTTGGGCCTTTTTTGGGGCGGTTAAGGGTTGGGAACTGTTTGTCTCGCGCTGTTCATTGTGTGGTAGTGCTGAAACACAAGCTCACCACCCCAAGAGACAACGCTGGGAGTGAGGGAGTGAGTGAGTGAGTGTTAGTCTCATGTGTGCAGTGAAGCTTGAGAGTGCGCGTGTGCCTTGCCGTTGTTTTTACCGTCCTGGGCTCCAAAGTTCCTTAATGTTTCACGTTTTTGTCATTGCATTCAATCTGGAACCAGTTTTCGTGTGTTATTCCATGTTATGCATTAGGGCCTTGTGTTCATTTTGCCCTCTGTGTGTGTTTGATAGAGAGAGAGAGAGAGAGAGAGAGAGAGAGAGAGAGAGAGAGAGAGAGAGAGAGAGAGAGAGAGAGAGTGAGAGAGTTTGTGTGTGTGAGGCATTAGACTCTTTCTCTGTATTAATCTTAATGGGTGGCTTTTAGTGCTTGATCCCTGCGGTCTCGTTTAGCGTTATCCGCCCATTAAACGGATTTACCGGGACTATGCCACCTAACCTTACATTTTCATAACTACAGATGCACATACATATACAATCATTGCATTTTTCATCAAATGCATTGCTTTATTAAATGCCTAGTTAAATAAAATACCATATTACAGATAATTTAAATGCACCAGCATCATTGCACAGGTTTTATTTCTAAGCACACACAACTCAATCTCAGAGCTTCCATATATTTTGAGGTTATAAATACACTGTTACTAGTTGCACTTTAACTTTTTTATTACAGTTATACTGTTATTGCATAGTTACAGTTTAACTTGTGGTTTAAAATATTAAAGTGACCAACAACTTTTGTAGAAGCACAAAACAGATTATTGAATAATCTCTACTCATACTTATTTTGCCACCACATATCCCAGTCTTACAGATATATGCACATTATTGTCAGTTCTGTTGACCTGTCCTTTATATGCTGCGTGTGTCTATAATGGCTTTTCCTTTGCGTCAGGATTATCCATGAAGATGGGTTCTCTGGAGATGATATAAAGCAGTTTAAACCTGTGGTCTATAGCAACACCCTTCAGAGCCTTGCCTCCATCTTGCGAGCCATGGAAACTCTTGGTATAGAGTACGCAGACAAGGACCGATATGTATGTATATATACACATGCAGCACACACGACTTTAGAACTCATACACTACACATAGATAAGTGATGTGATAGAAGAAGATTACCATAAATATTCAGATTGATATTGATAATATTCAGATGATCCATTTTCAAAGCAATTACTGAATCTAAAAGTTGTTCTAACCTCTTTATTCTTAATAATAGAATTGTATTGATACAATAATACAAGAAAAAAGAACACAACAGTTAATGTACCTACTGTTAATGTAGCTGTGCACGCTTGTTTTGTTTTGCAGTGTTCTTTAATGTTTGCATTAGATTTTCCTGGTGATTGACCTCACCTTGTGTTACTCCTTCTCACATGATGCACTGACTTACAGTGACACCTAGTGCATGATATTAGGATAAATCATTGTGGTTGCCAAAGCAGTGCACATTTAATGGGTGTCCTTCTACACACTTGTATTTATTAAACAGGATGTTTCCTGAAACTTTTTCATATGTTTATAGGCAGATGCTAAGATGGTATTTGATGTGGTCGGTCGAATGGAAGACACAGAGCCATACTCAACAGAACTGCTGGCTGCCATGATACATCTTTGGTCTGATGCTGGAACTCAAGCTTGCTTTAACCGTTCTCGAGAGTATCAGCTTAATGACTCCGCCCAATAGTGAGTCCCTTTGTTATACACACATAAATGTAATGAGCGTGTAGTCACAACTGTCAGGTGTAATGTTCAACACCATAATACGTTATTTAAGAATGCACATGGATGCTCTGTGTTTCAGTTACCTAGACAGTTTGCAGCGCATTGGCTCTCCAGATTACCTCCCCACTGAACAGGATATTCTCCGATCCAGAGTCAAAACTACTGGCATCGTTGAGACAAATTTTTCCTTCAAGAACCTTAACTTTAGGTATCTTTTAAATTATGCATTTCTTATGTGAATTACATGTATTATTTATTGTGAATTTAAAAATAAGGTTTTTAGGACTAATAAGACCTCCTAAAGGCATTTTTTGTATTTTTTAGTTTTTTGTTTGTATCGTGTTTGTACGATTGTATCTAACACTCTCAATAATAGCAATTACAATGTTATAGCACCTTATCAAACTCATATATGCATAATATTAGTAAATATATAGAGCTGAATCTCAGCTGGTTCATCAATATATATATATATATGAAGAGTTCAGATGCAAAAGCCTCTAAGTGCCATTTGAGATTTTCTTCTAGAATGATCATTTTTATCAAGCTTGTATATTTAAGTTTAGTGATTTGACTTAAATGGCAATGATAATTACCTATTAATTGTTATTTAAAGTCCCCGTGAAATCAAAATTGAACCTATTTACTTTGTTAGAGCATATTACTAGTCTTGTGGTGAACAATTAATCCGTGCAAGTGAATATATATTAAAAAAATGTTTTACCTTAGAATCAAAATCTGAAAAGTTACTTCCGGTCTGGAACGGTTTCTTTTTCTGATGACGTAGGTTTCACAGTTTGGGTGGGGAAACGCTTAACCACTCCCCTCAAACCGTTAGTTTGCTATGAGCGAGAGATGGAGAGGGGGAGCGCTAGAGTAAAACCCTGCCCTCTGTTCAATATTCCGTTTCACTTGGAAATACGTCACAGCACTGGAGAAAAATCGTTTGCAACTTCCGGTTCACGGGGACTTTAAGTGAAATTACTGAACTTAAATATACAAGTTTGATAAAAATCATCATTAAAGAAGAAAATTTCAAATGGTATTTAGAGGCTTTTGCATCTGAACTCTTCATATATATATTGTCATATCACCCATCCCTAAAACTGCTTAGTAAATTATAAGACATTATAAACCTGTTAATATGAGTTTCTGCAAAGCTGCATTGAAACAGTTTATTGTACAAAAAGGTCCTATACAAATCTGACTTGACTCATATATTTAAATTTTAAAGTTTTTTTAAACATTTTAATTTTATAAAAACAATTGTTGAATAAAAAATAGCTCTTAGATGTTAAGTCTTTATAATTGTCCTCAAATTCTATTTGTGAAAAAGACATAAGGAGTTGGAAAATTAAGATTTCTTTTCATTCTATTTTAGACGGGAC
Organism: Pimephales promelas; assembly: GCF_016745375.1. The sequence goes on from NW_024121988.1 coordinate 2,272,108, forward strand.
AAATCTAAAATCTTTGGTCGACCTATTTTGTTTCTTAACATGCATTATGAGTTTGGACTTGATTTGATAGTGTTTTGTGTGTGTGCACACATGCGTGTACATGGCTTGGCATGTGTCCTGAAAGTGTGCGGTGTTTCGTCCCCAGGCTGTTTGATGTGGGGGGACAGAGATCAGAGAGGAAAAAATGGATTCACTGCTTTGAGGATGTGACAGCCATTATCTTCTGTGTGGCAATGAGTGGATACGACCAAATGCTCCATGAAGACGAGACCACGGTGAACTACTACACTCAGACCATTTAGACAGCTTGCATACTCACATTATGACATTTAATGGTAAATTAACTTTATGCAACAAGTTTAAGTTCTCGGTCATCCTAAAATCGATTTGAATCACCAAATTATCGAGGAATCCTACTGTTTTTACCAACCATATATATGTTTTATAAAAAAAACAACAACAACTATTTTTAAAATAAAATGTATTGATTTATTTATGCTAATTATTCCGTTCCAAAAATGCAAATATGTTTGATTCAGTGTCTTCTCTCTCTTCTTTGCAGAACCGTATGCATGAGTCTCTTATGCTCTTTGACTCTATATGTAACAATAAGTTCTTTGTTGACACGTCCATCATCCTTTTCCTCAATAAGAAGGACCTTTTTGGAATAAAGATTGTAAAATCTCCCCTGAACATCTGCTTCCCAGAATACACAGGTACAACAACCATGCACAAAGAAATTCCCAAGTATGAAAAAGGCTTGAACACTCATGAGTTTCTTCTCATCATGTCTTCATCTTTTTTCCCGACAGGCCCAAATACATTCGAAGCCGCGGCTTCCTATATACAAGGTCAGTTTGAAAGCAAGAATCGCTCTCCTAATAAAGAGATCTACTGTCATCTAACCTGCGCTACAGACACAGGAAACATCCAAGTGGTCTTTGATGCTGTTACTGACATCATCATCGCCAATAACCTGCGTGGCTGTGGCCTCTACTGAGCTTCGACTCCACTTGTTGCCCTTCGAAATGGTAACAAGTGACTGAACTGACACCCCTGTGACTTTGGCCAAGGCACTCCCTTATTTCATTTCACTCTGTCAGTTTTTGTCTTTTGTTCAGAATATGTATCCCTTATTTTCTTTTGTAGTTTGTCCGTCAGTCCATTGCTGGAGTAAATAACAAATGGGTGTGCATGTATAGTCTAAAATGAGTGTTTGGCCGGGCATAGATGCTTTAAGCATGAGTGCATGTGTGTGAGTGTCAGTCACAACGAGTGAGAGTGTTTGTCAGGTGATAACACACAAAGGTTTGCTGCTGTGTAAGAGACTTCCAAGTGCTGACATGATCCTAAACTAAACCCTGAAAGGATCTGTGGCTCTTTTCTTAAGATCCAGACACGTCTGTGACTGAGAGCAAGATATGAGGTGAATCATTTAGCAGAGCCGAATGTCATTTCAGAAACTGAATGTTGTCCAGGGGCAGCTCTTAAGCCAAAGTTGTTTGAGACCTGGCATCGCCCCTTATTGGGTCTGCTCACTGGCTTCAGGCTGTGACATAAAATGCCTTTCAGCAAACGAAGCCTCTTACAAAGTGTGATGTTGACAACATTCTCACTCAACATGAGCACAAATAGTTCAAAAACTGTTAATTTCTGTATAAATTATTCTGTAGTTTATTTATTTATATAATTATAAGCGCATGTATTTACATATTTTGTATCTCCCCACACTTTGTGCACCCTATCAATGTCGGGCTACGAATACAAACAAACTAGCTTGCAGACTTTAGATTGAGAACAGCATAAATATTAATACTGTAATTCAGACTTGTATATAACTGAATTACTGAACGAATGAGCTATTGCTTCTTTTTATCTCTCTCTCTTCAACTGATGACGTAATGACGTGTGAGAGTGTGTACAGATGCGTGTGTGATGCATGCACACTCTTTATTCAACCATGACTTGTTACTTAACCCAGATTTCTTTTCCCGTTTCCCTTCTCTTTTTCTCCGCTGTGGATTTTTTTTTTTCCTTTTTTTTTGTTTGGTGCACTGAATGTTCTCCTTTACTCCCTTGGGGTGATACTGCACTGTACTGCTGGGTTTAGTCTTCTGACCGACCAATGAAATGTTTACATTAAAAAAGAAAACACTTTAGCACCAACTACTGGCTGTGCATTGATTTGTTTGTCCCTCCCTTGATGATGTGATTAGTGTATTTTAACCTGCAGTTATCAATAATTATAATTATTACAGTACAGTAGTAACATAAAATAACATCAGTGTGTGTGTGTGTGTGTGTGTGTGTGTGTGTGTGTGTGTGTGTGTGTGTGTGTGTGTGTGTGTGTGTGTGTGTGTGTGTGTGTGTGTGTGTGTGTGTGTGTGTGTGTGTGTGTGTGAAAGAGAAGAATATTATATCTCAGCAAATACAGAACGCTCCCCTTAAGTTCACAATATGGTTCCCATTTAGTTACTTTTGGGAACCAAATATGAACGCCCTGAGGACATTTTTTAGGCTCTTTTTGTACCCAAAACCAAGCTTCCCAGATCTTTACAGGGAGGTTTATTTTAACCAAAAACTAACGTTCCCAGAACGTTCTGATTATCTAAATTGTTTGCTAGGATGCCTTGCTTTCCTTTTTACATGTGTCTAATGCCCACATGACAACAATGAGATGTCTATTCATCAGCGCGCTCACACTCTCCATGTGACGTTCACAAGTGATAGTGACGCACAAACGAGCGATTCCATTTCCAGACAGATTTTCCAAGAATACGTTCGTTGAAATTAAGGTGGGAAAATGGACCCGTGTGACTGTTCTAAAAGTAAGTACATAATTCAAATATAAATATGTATGTAACTTAAGCAATGCTAGCAAGAAATGCGGTCTGTGATGTGGAAATGTCTGTCTGTTGTAGCTGGATCTTGTAACTGCGGACAAAACTGCAAATGCACCAACTGCGCGTGCGCAGATAGCAAGAAAAGTGAGTCGAATAACTAACGCTTTGGATAATCAAACAATTTTTCACCCAGAGATAGTTCTGCAGAATTAAATCAATTTTGCCCTTTTCGACCCGGTAGGTTGCGGAAGTTGTCCATCTGAATGCAGTAATAAGGGCACGAAGGGATGCGAGAGCGCGCGCAAGGATAAGGAGAAATCGTGCGACACAAGCTGCTGCAAATGAAAGGCTGTGATGTGTGCTGTGACACTGTGCTCCTTTAACAATAAAAGCAATTCTATCGTGTACTCATGCATTTGTTGTGCTTATTTATGTCGTTTCTTATCCACACAGTAGGATCCACTCATGAACACAAATACACAGGAAATCATGTCTAAATGGTAAGAACCGAGCAGATTGCTGCAAACCTCAGAAAACGAATTTGAAAAATTCTCACACATTTCCTTTCTCTTGCATGGTGCTATGCTGCTTACCAACATTTGAATGCATGTAAGGTGTGTGCTTTCTGGTTTAGTAACTAGATCAAGGTAGTTCAAACATTTGATGTCATGGTCCTCCAAAAATGATGACCCCATTCCTAAAATTTAAATTAATGTTTTTTTTTTTCACTTTCTATTTGACACTGAGTGACAAGAAAAAAGCAAAAATACAAAGTGTCATTCTTTTCCAGGAACATCAACCCAGATATTTATTAATTTAATTATAAATCCAAATGAGGATGTTTTGTTGTATTACATTATCGATCTCATGAGTTTTCTGACCTTACAAATAAATAGCTTCAAATTGTAAATAAAATAATAATGAAAAAATAATACTGGACATTTAGTGAGGAGTGACAGTTGGAAATAAAGGTAGGCAATGATAAAAAAAAAAACATTCTTGGGTGATAACGTAAGTAAGAACAAAAGCATAAACTGAGACAGGAAATGGTGTTTTAATGTAAAAACTAACAGAACTAACTAACATGCCTACGTTACGTTACTGAGTCATGTTAACAGTTCGTTTCCTATCATGATTAAGAGCGTCACATTAGCCACGCCTCTGTAATGTGACGAGCCAATGATATTACTGCACACACTGTCACGCAGAAGAGCTTGAAGATACGCTGTCAAATGACTGGCGTGTTTATATTTCATTTGTTTACACGGTCGCGAATTATGTTATGGACGCTTTTGTAGTTTGAGTGTGTAGCAAATGTCTGTATGACCTTTCTAGTCGGAAACCACAACAGTATTTTTCATGTTGTCATCATAGCGGCCATCACACGTCATTGTCTGCGGAAGTAGTTTTGTTCTCCATTGTCCCATAAGATAATAACGTTTATTTTGACTTAAATGGGCCGTGAATTGAAAGGTATGACGAACTCTTTTATCATGATTATACGTTATAACGTGCCAAGAATGAATGCGCCCTATTTGTAATAGACTGTCCCAGGGTCAGTGACCGAGCACATGCCGGTCAGTATGTTTGGATTTGGACGCCTCTCCGCAGAGGGGAAAATCGGAATCGCGTCGGGAGTTGTGTTTTTCTCAATGCTCATGTCCAGAACATTGATCTCGGAGCGGGTTGACATAGGCACGCGCGCTTCGCTGTTTCGTGTTCAGTTTCTCCTCTTCATCAACTCCTTGCTACTCCTCGGCTCGCTCTACATCTGGAAACGCGTGGGGAGGCGGCTGTGCGGAACCAGAGGTGCTCCTTCTGTCCCGCAGAGATGTTGGCGTCTTCTTGTCCTGCTCTTTCTCACTCTCGTGCACGGGAGCTACCTATGCATGTTTTTCCTCGTGGATACAGAGCCACACTGGTTTTCAATTTTGAGTTTCTCCTGTTTGGGGATTTATGTCATCCTACTGTTCTTCCTGTTTATTTTTGGCTGCCTAAACCGCCTTCGAGGGCTTCTCTCCCGGAGGCGAGGTGAAGAGGATGCGGTCGCGAGCGCATCAGCCAGCCAGACAGTGTTGGCATTGATAGTAACAGCAATTCTGGCTGTGTATGGTTTGGTAAATGCAGCCCAACCTCCACGAATAATTGAGGTGGAGATACCAGTAGAGAAGCTGCCCGAGTCTTTGGTCGGGCTCAGGTTGGTGCTTCTGTCCGACATACATCTTGGACCTACTGTAGGCCGCTCCAAACTGCAGCGCATTGTGAATATGGTGAATGAGCTGAACCCAGGTACTACATCATGCATCAGATTAATGTTTGAAATACTAAAGGGAGAGCTACTCACCACTCATCATCAGTTACTCGCCGCTCATGTTATTCCAACCACATATGATTTTTATTCTTCTGTGGAACATAAAAGAAGATATTTTGAAGATGGTAAACAGTTTTGGTTCCTACTGACTTGAATTGTTTTTTTTTTATTTTTGGTTTATTGATTCATACAATGAAAGTCAATGGGAACCAAAACTATTTGTTTACCAGCATTCTTCAAAATATCTTAATGTTCAACAGAAGACAGATTAGCAATCGGAATGAGGGTGAGCAAATGATAACAGAATGTTTCATTTTTGGGTGGATTATCGCTTTAACATATTTGACATTTAATTGCACTCTTTGTTGCTGTAGATGTAGTGGTGATTGTCGGTGACCTGACTGACTCTCAGGTAACTCGATTAAGGAGCGCTGCAGAACCACTGGGACAGATGAGAGCTCGGCTGGGCTCGTATTTTGCTACAGGTCAGTCCTTGTGGCTGAATGACATATAGGGAAATGATCATTTATAATAACTAAAATGTTTAAAATTAATGTTTTGTGCACATTTTGGCATGCATTTTTGTGACTTTCAGGCAATCATGACTATTACACAGCTGATGTTGAAGGTTGGTTTGAGCTCTTGCGTTCAATGGGGATTGAGTCTCTTCACAACAGCAATGTGAAAGTGTTCCGCCCAGAACGGACTCAAGACTGGATTTGCCTTGCCGGCATTGATGACCTTGAGGCCCGCATGTTACGGTCAGTCCACAGTGTTAATAATCTCAGGCTCATTTGAATGTATGCAAATCTGGTGCATGTGCTTTGCACTAGGCTCATGTCAGTAGTGTTGTTTTGGTTATAGATACCCAGGCCATGGCATGGATGTTGAGAAAGCTCTTAGTGGCTGCAGTGCAGAGAGCCCTATTATTCTTCTTGCACATCAGCCTCATGCTGCCAAACAGGCCCTCCAGCAACGACCAGACATCAGCCTGGTACTCTCAGGTATGTAAATAGCAGCTAAAATATTGTGGTCTTATAAATGCCTATTTAAGTGAAAATTTAGGAGCATACTACTTTTGTCCTCTACTGACCAATTAAATGCAATTTTGCGTTTGTGTAGGTCACACACATGCTGGTCAGCTGTTCCCCCTCACCATCCTGGCATTCCTGATGAATCCATTTTTCTGTGGACTCTACCGTGTCTCTGAACACACCATGGTCTACGTGACCCCTGGAACCGGTTATTATGGCATTCCAATGAGAATTGCAAGCCGTTCAGAAATCACAAACATTATACTGAAACGTGCTTGAGAGCACTCACACAGTGCAGGGATCAAACACATTCTCATCGATACATATTTATTACCCTGCATGCTGTCACACAATTAAACATGCATTGCATAGCAATGTATGTAATTCTGAGATACATCAGTCACATATACAAGTCTGTTCAAGTTTGCGCTGATTTACTTGAACACAATCTTCTCTAATATTCAAGTGACACACTTAGAAGTTTTAGTTTGTCATTTTAATGTGTGTGGTAATTGTAATTTGTTTGCCAAATTCAGGAACTTTATCATGAGAATATTCACGTTCCAAAGTGCCAGTTTTTTTTTTTTAATTACTTTGTATGTATTTTTACCATTTCACCCTTTTAATCACAGATCATTTCACACACTACAGCAAAGCATCGGCCTCAGAATTTATCTTTTCTACATCTTTTATCCAGTAAAAAAGCCTTCATATTACAAAGATGTTTTTATATATTTGCAAATGTACTGACTGAATACAAAACCATCAACACTTGTGCAATGAAAAAAAAAATAAAAGATAAGAAAATATATTTGCAACTGAAGATATTGTATTTAATTTATACTACATTGTAACACAAGTGTAGACATTTTAATAAGCAGTGAAATACATTTTACAGATTTATTTTTCTCAAAACAAAACATTAAGATCCTGGCAAACAAGTCTATTTCTCAGGTGGAGGAGCTTTTCTCTTCACAGCCCTCGTCAGCGCTTGCTGTACCACCGGATAGAGTTTGTGACAGCCTTCAAGGCAGGTTCTCACAGCATCAGTCAGTGTGTCTTCCCGCATCTCCCCGTCCGCATTCAGACCAGACACTTGATTCAGATTGGGAAGCAGAGCCACGGTGACGCATCCCCGATTCTCCCCGTATCCATCCTGCCAGCTCCCACACTCCTCTGAGTGTGATGGGTCAACGAGGCACGTGTTTCCATTCTGCCGCAGCGCACAACCTAACACCAAATCATACATTTCAATGCCGCCATCCGCCAGGGCCAAAGAGGCGCAGGTCATCGCATGTGCAAGAATCGAGCCGTCATTCTCCAGAACGATGACATTAACCTCAATCTGCGAGCGTGGGTATCTGTGGAGGCAAACTCCTGGCTGCAAACTCTCGAGCAGAGTCGTGGACAGATCTCGTTCCTCGTTGCCTTGGATCCAGGCACCCCGTTTCATACAGGAAAAAGGCGCGAGCCTGAAGTCGCAAACAAGGCGACCGGTTTTCATGTCTGTTTCGTCCTTACGTTCAATTTCTCTCGGTCCATACACCGAGCATATGATCTTGGTGTTTCCAGCCTCGAGGTACGCAGAGCCCTTCGCCTGGCTGATCAGCCCGCAGCGCGCAAACACTGGCCGCACGTCTCCATTCCCTCGGACGCCCTCCCTGTTGCTGGCCTCGGGAACTTTGTCTGGGGAAAGAAAGAGCAGCGGGGACTGCGACTCCTCCGGTCCACGGATACGTCTTGAATCAAACGGCATTTTCAATAAACCCACGTGTTTATTGAAACAACTGTTCAGGAGCGAAACCGTCCAGTTCTTGTTCTATGAATCAAATCCATGGGACAAGACACTGCTGGTTTTGCTGTACCGCCATCTTTCGCATAGGCGTGATATGACACACATTTTCAAAAACCGCCTCACACAAATGTAACAACACTGAGTTTGCTTGTTGTGAAGTTCTATTTCTTTGATTTGTTTAAATAGTTTCAATTTGCTTTGTAGAGTGCCACATCAATTTCTATTGATAGCTTCATATTTCTAGATTTTTTATTTTAGTAGGCTATGCAGTGAATACGTGCTATTTAATTTCTTTCAAAAAGAAAGAAATGTAAATTACGCGAAAAAGTATAAGGTCACGCACAAACAAACTCTGATTTGACCCTTCAAAGAGACACGTGCCTCAAGTGAGCGCTGCAAATGAATATTTGCTTAAAGGGTTCGAACAGGGTCGCAAGACGAGCTCTAATTGAATTTAGCCGCAGTGTTTCTCGTTAGAAAATAATACCGTCCTGACGTGAATTCCCGCTATTCTCGACTAAACGCAGCTCTCGTTTGATAAGGCAGTGGTCGCTCCTGTGTGAAATCAGAAGCACATTCCTATTAACATGGGTCAGTAGAGGAGCCATCATTTCGGAACCCAACGTTTCAAACGCTAGCAAGGCTTTACAATATTTCTCACCTTGGGATGACATTTCTAAGGGGTCTTACTTGGGACAGCCAACAGTGTTTTTACCGCAGACAAGTGCGGATGCATTGGGCTCATAAGGCTCCATTATTACAGAGAGAAGCTTTTTGCATTGTTTTTGTCTTTACGTACTGAGCATGGAGGAACTGGCCCGGGAGAGTATTCGCAGCATCAGTCTGCTATCCAAACCTGCGCGGGGTTCGGACGTCCCGCGGCTGGGCTCATTTGGGGCCATTTTCATCATGCTTAAATCTGCCCTCGGCGCGGGACTCCTTAACTTTCCATGGGCTTTTGAAAAGGCCGGCGGCGTGAGCACAGCCATCAGTGTGGAGATGGTGCGTTTTAACATCCGGACAAATCATTCTTAGGCGACTTAGGCTATTTAGGGTACTTGCACAGGTATAATCCTAAAAAACAAAACAAAAACTTGTCAGCTAAACTAACTGAGTGACCAGCTAAGACCAAGCTAAGGCTGGTTTGTCATAGCAGTAGATAGCAAAGTAGAATTTTGGATTAAGATTTAATATAAAGATTAGGCTACTTGTATATTAAAGCATGTTACATATCCGAACATATTTTGAAATGTACAAATGCATAGTTTATATTATTCTGTCTGTATCTTTCACATTTGGGTGAGAATGTGATGCTGCTCTTCACAATGTGCCACTAATGAAATGAAAGGCGGTAGGTATTTTAGAGAAAAAAACAGCTTTTAATGTTCATGCAACCCTTTAGCAAAAGAAACAACCCACATAAAGTCTTACTTGGAAGTGCTAATGTGGGTACAGCTGAAAAAGAATGTGTAGATTGTGGGGTTTAAAGCAATTTAACATCTTTCTCCCTTTCTCAGGTGTCTCTGGTATTTCTGATAAGTGGGTTGGTCATTCTTGGCTATGCCTCATCAATCAGTCGGCAGAACACGTATCACGATGTGGTGCGAGATGTGTGCGGACAGAGGATCGGCCATCTGTGCGAGATCTGCTTTGTTTTCAACCTCTTCATGATCTCTGTGGCCTTTTTGGTGGTGGTGCAGGATCAGCTGGATAAATGTAAGTTGTATGTGTGTGGTTCAATATGAGTCATTATGTTTCAGAGTGAGGAACTGTAACAGACAAATGTGTATATACACATGACGATGAAACAAAAAGATATGTATCCCCTTGTTTGTGTGTTTCAGTGTGTCTGTCTCTGTATGAGACGGTGACGGGAAACACAGAAGGAGAGATGCCATATCATTGGTACACAGATCACCGTTTTGCACTCTTTCTCATGTGCTTCATCATCATCCTTCCACTCTCTATTCCCAAAGAGATCGGCATCCAGAAATACACCAGGTGCGTTGAATGCTGACACACACATCTGTGACTCCCTAAATATTTTTATACCAAATAATACCATCATCAACCACTGGTCTGAGTGAGAAGGACTGCATAGTTCCTTTGGTCTTCCACTTCTGTCCCAATTAGTAGAGCTGCTGTATCTATCATTATCTCCAATCTCTTAACGTTTCTTTTTGTTGTTTGGCCAGCGTATTAGGAACTCTGGCTGCTACATACCTGAGTGTAGCTGTAATTGCAAAGTATTATTTAAAAGATGAGGACACAGCAGACCTCACACCAGTGCATAATCAAGGGTGAGTTTAGTTATGTACATGTTTGTCGTTAAGTTGTGTGTGTGGATGCATACATTGTTCATATCAGTGGTTTATTTGCGTTCTTGTGTTTGTAATAGATTGGACTCATTGGCCTCCATGTTCAGTGTGGTTCCCACCATCTGTTTTGGTTTCCAGGTCAGATTCTATTTATTTCTTTACATCACTGGTGCACTATTTGCAACTTTCTCTGTTGTATTTTTGACCATTAGGATTGCTCAAAGCTCACACACTGTAATCATTATTACATTACAGTGTCATGAAGCTAGTATTGCAATCTACAGCAGCATGGAAAACAAAAGTATTACACATTGGGTTTTCATCTCAGTCACATCTATGATTTTCTGCCTGCTTATTTATACTCTCACGGGTGAGTCAAATCACTATACTCTATATGCACATTTTTGTAGAGCATTAGTTACCTGTATTATCTTAAACCGAGAGACTGACACTTGGTTGCAATATGGCAGGTGTGTTTGGTTTTCTTACATTTGGGCGGGAAGTAGCCTCAGATATCCTGATGTCATATCCTGGAAATGATGTAGTGATGATTATTGCTAGGCTGCTGTTTGGGATTTCGATCATCACCATCTACCCTATAATTTTGCTTTTGGGAAGGTACTGTAAACTACAATTAGATATAAAAATCTCGCTTTGCATACACACACTCATGAGTCAATGTCTTGTTCACAGGTCAGTGATTCTAACACAAATGTTGCGCTTTTGGGAAAGACGGGCCATAATGACGTCTGTGTTTGAGAGTCGGTGCCGTCTGATACTAACACTTCTCTGGATCATCGTGACTCTTCTCATCGCCATCTGTGTACCAGACATGAGTGAGGTCATCAGCGTAATCGGGGGAATTAGTGCCTTCTTTATATTTATCTTTCCTGGTGAGACACACACTCAATGGAACAATCATAATGTCACCAATTCACAAGCATGCTCACATACTCTAGTCTACCATTCAAAAGTTTGGGGTTGGTGAGATTTCTTAATGTTTTTGAAATAATGCTCACCAAGGCTGCATTTATTGGATATTAAATACATTAAAAACGGTTATATTGTGAAATATTATTAAAATAACCTTTCTATTAAATGCATTTTAAAATGTAGTGTACTCGTGTGATGGCAAAGCTGAATTTTCAGCATCATTACTCCTGTCTTCAATGTAACATGATCCTTTAGAAATCATTCTGATACACTGATTTGTAGCTCAAGAAACATATGAAGAGCTCTTTTCCAAAACGCGTTAAACGACATTTTTAAAAAAAATGAGTTTGTCGTGTCATTCTGCTGCGGACAGAACCCTTTCACTGCTCTATCAACGTTTCATGCCGAATCGCTATATTTCCTTGTTTAAAATGTACTGCAAGATACAGTTTCTTTCCAAACCACGATAAGCGCCAGCCCTGTTTTTAGCCTAAACACGATAAATCCTCAAATTCAATGAGCGCTCTACACAATCCAGCACGGCGGCACTCTGAACAGAGGTTTATTATGTTCATTCATTCCTCAAAATGAGTCCTAGTTTTCTAGTCGACTAGTAGTAGATCATTTAAGCCATTTGTATTATCAGTAATCACATATATTGATTTAATTAAATGGGAGAGAAACCATATGAGCGTTTTTAATTGCATATTCCGCATCTCAACGTATGCATAAAGCTTGCCACAAAGAACCGGCAAAAGTAATGATGGATGAAACATTTGAATTGTTTATTAATAAACTAGTGTTTTCTGTCAGACCCCGTTTACACCTGGTATTAAAATGCGATCTGTATCCAGATAAGTTATCCGGATAATAAAAAACGCATGTTAATGCAAGGTGTAAACGCGTTGTGATCGGATCGCGATCGAATCTGCCTGACCACATCTGGAGGTAGTCTGGCTCGCATTGTGTCCGGATCTTTATAGGTGTAAACGCAATCTGGTTGTTGAAACCACATATGTATATTTTACTCCTCCCAAAAATGCTAAAAAATAAACGAGTGAGAGCGTGTTATATAGGCTATATGTCATGTTATAGCCTAGTCAGATGCGACACGCATCACCGCAGATGAGCAGCTGAGCGTCTATTCAACGTGCAAACATCGAAAAGTAAGTCACAGACGCAGTTAACACATCTTCAAGTAAAGAAACGAAATTATCTTACCAGGCCTGTTGCCACTCTCTCTTATTGATGTCTCTGATTTGGAAATTAGCTGATGATCAATAAAATGCCGCTCAGATCTGTTTTTGGTGGCGTGCAATCCAATAAATCTGCATATAACGCAGGAGGTGAAGATCGGATTTATATCCGTTTTGCAAAAACACATTTATGTGGCCATGTAAATGGAATCAGTACTTATTATCCGGATAACTTATCTGGATACAGATCGCATTTTAATACCAGGTGTAAACGGGGTCTCAGTGTCAGCAACAAAGATAAAGTTGATGATGCTTACTCGCCATCTTCGCAGTGAACGCGCATAGAGAAACGCATACTTCGAATTAGCCTACATACGCAGAGAGTTGCCAATTTATTTTAGTTTTTAATTGTTTTGTTTAAAAGTAGATATTTAAAGCTTTCTGTAGCTTAGTTCTCAGGCCTGTGTGAGGCAAGCATCGCGGTGTTTCGGTTCATATTATGAGACGCGCTCCGGTTCACCTGCGCGCCTCTGTGTCCTGATTATATTGTCTGATATTTACTTCTAATGTATTAATCCAGTCAATTTGTCGATGAAACATTTATTAAAATGAAGATACAATTTATATGAAACGAAATTTACAAGCTTTCTACAAAACAAAACTTAATAAGTGGTCAAAATCATGTCTGACGCACTCCAAATATTTTCCGATATTGGGCAGCTTTTGAATTTTGATCCTATCTTACTAATCTCATGCGGTTCCCTTTTCATAGCCTACTCAACATAGATGAAATAATAAAAATAAGTAATGTAATATTATTAAAAACAAATGTGAAATGTTTATTTTGTTTTTTGTTTTTTTTTAACTTATATTTAAGCGTCATGCTGCTCCGCTTTGCTCACATGTTATGTAGCCTGTGTGTGTGTGCATGTGCTGGAGGGGTGCCCATCCCTTTTTTGAATATCGTTATCATATATTGATCATTTTTAATAATTCGCTTTTTTCATGCATATGTTGAAATTGGTATTAATAATTTGTTTTTTTCATGCATATGCTGAAATTGGTACTATTTGTTTGAGGTTTATTTCGATTTATAGCGTTTTGGAAAAAAATAAAATTAACTTTTAAATTATCATTAACAATATTGTTGTTTGATTTAATAATTATTGTTCAAAATGTTCAGACTGAACCAATAAAACATTTAAACAGGATAATTTGAATATTCACAAAATGTGTGGGTCTAGGTAAAAAATGTAGTTTTCCTGAAAACTATTGAAATGGATTTATAGCGTTTTGGAAAAGAGCTCTTCATATCTTTATTTTGTATTATCCTCAATGTCAATAATATTGAGGTTATTGAATGTTTTTAAGGAAACCACAGATTTTTCGATTAATTTAAAGCATGTATTTGAAATAGAAGTCACAAATAGACCATGAAATTGCATTGACTAAGCTGATTTTTTGCAGGACTGTGCCTTATTTTTGCCATGCAGACAGAACCTGTAAATGCCAGGATGAGGTGCGTAACATCTATCTTGTCTTATGTGTAAAGAAACCAGAGGAAACATTCAGGAAAATTAAATTGATGTCACTATATTATTTTTCATCATATATTGATGGTACTTCTAAGCATTGAATTAGATAAGTTTCTCTTTCTTTTACACTTTCCCTCTATCATTTTGTTTCTTTCAGAATCTTCTCGACAGGTTGGGGTGTGGTGACTGTCATTACTGGAGCTTTTATATTTGGCCAGAGCACAACTATAGCAGTTATGGAGTTGATGCACAAGTTTTAATCTTCTTAATCATCATAATTTGCAATATCATTGCCTCAGAAAAAGGTCTATACATTTGATTGATGGACGATAAACATTATGATACTTCAAACTGAGAATGAGTGGCAACTACATACCTTTTGAAGAAAATGTCTCCACAGTACTGTTGCTGATCAGTTTTATTTATTTATTATTTTTTTGTGGCTAAGTCATGATTTTTGCTCATATATACTGTATTATATTGTGTAGGTTTGGACAGAAATAATTTTTTAATGCTTTTTATGGAATGACTGTAAACTATTTGGATAATAATGGAGAGTATGAATGCAAATGTTCAACACAGTAATTCTTTATATTTGTAATAACTTATTAAAGTGAATTAACCTTTTACCTAAATGTGAGTGAAATTGAATAAACTATGAAGATAAAACACATTTACATGTCTGCAGGGTGCCATATTGTAGGCTACTGTAATCAAGAGTTAAAAAAAATAGGCTTTAAAAGTAGGTTCAAATGTGTGTCAAGTTTCGTAGGACAAAAGGATGGTTAAAAAATGGTGGTAAAAAAAAGGAATTCAGAGGGTGCGGTAAGAAAACTGATATGAATCCGAAACACATGAGGTCACATGACTGGGAACCGGAAGTAACCTTAGCCGCTGTGCTGAATGTTTCAAGCGCAGCGCTGAAACCTCTTAACCTATTTCGAAGAAAACGGGTACAATAAATGTTTCGATAATTGTTGATCTATGTTGCTTATACGAACCGATTGACAGCCGTATGACTCTCTCATGGATGACGTGTGTTGATTGCTTCTGAGGGTGAAGTGGTAGTTATTGATTGAATTAGCAGGTTAGCCGAGCTCCATCATGACAGTGGCGGTGTTTTTCGGCTGTACGTTCATCGCTTTCGGCCCGGCCATCAGTTTGTTTCTGTTTACAATCGCCCGGGACCCGCTGCGTGTGATCTTCCTCATAGCAGGGTGAGTATCAGGGCAGATATGGGCTGAAAGTCCCGTGATATACAGCACTTCATCTGGGCTGAAAACTGCCCTTCACATCTGCTGCTTTTGTGAAATCACTAGGATCTCGAGCTCATTGGGAATACTATTAAAAACTTTTAACGAATGAATGAAGGAGTTTTGAAATCTTATATGTTTAAAGGAATAGTTAACCAAATAATAAACTATTGTTCAAAAGTTTGAGATTTAGTTTTTATAGAAATTAATACTTTTATTCAGCATTACATTGTTCCAAATATTTCACAGTTTACTGTATTTGTGATAGAATAAATGCATCCTTGTGTTGTGAGCATAAGAGACTTCTTACATAAACCTCGTAACGTTACCTACCCCAAACTTTTGAACAGTAGCATGGGTTCAGAACAACAGGGTGAGTGGCTGTGCAGCTCCTTCAAGAGCGTTAACAACCAATGGAATGGGGAAGCCCTGCAGTGTTTGTAAGATGATTGTGTTTGTTTTAGGGCGTTCTTCTGGCTGGTGTCTTTGCTGCTGTCTTCTCTTGTGTGGTTCATCACAGTTCAGATCAGCAACAAGAACAGTGCCACTCAGCAGAGAGGGCTGCTCATTTTTGGAGTCGTGCTGTCTGTTCTGCTTCAGGAGGCGTTCAGATATGGTTACTACAGATTGCTGAAGTAAGAATTTACCATCCATTTTCCTTGTTTGAAATGAGATGCATAATCAGTAAGCCTAAATATATCGATTTCTTGAGCGTTGACTGCATTGATATGACGTTTACTTAGTACTTAGGAGTAGTTCACTTTAAAAAAAAAAAAAAAAACTTTTGCTGATAATTTACTCATCCCCAATGTCATCTAAGATGTCCATGTCTTTCTTTCTTCAGTTGAAAAGAAATTTTTTGATAAAAACATTCCAGCATTTTTCTCTATATTATGCACTTTACTGGACACCAAGGTCAAGGCCAAGGACACCAAGGTCAAGATTCAAGGTCCAAAAGACATTTTCAGTGCAAACTGTTGAAAGGGCTTTAAACGATTCCAGACGATGAATAATGGTCTTATCAAGCAAAAAACGATCGCTCATTTAAAAAAAAAAGTTTAAGTTTATCAAAATGAACATATTTTTTCTAAGTCAATTCGTTCATTTTGTTCATTGAATTAAACAAATGAATCGAAAAAAGATTTGATCATTTTGATGAACAAGTTCGAACAGGAGAGTCACTAACGTGCATCACAGAACAGAGCAAGGCGACCATTTGAGCTTATAAAACTTAAACTTTGTGATTTATTTTTTTTAAATGAGTGATCGTTTCGCTTGATAAGACACTTATTCATCGTCTGGAATCGTTTAAAGCCCTTTGAACAGTTTACAGTTTGCACTGAAACTGTCTTTTGGACCTTGAACCATTTGGTTCCCACTGAAGTGCATTATATGGAGAAAAATGCTGGAATGTTTTCATCAAATCCTTAATTTCTTTTCGACTGAAGAAAGAATGACATGGATCTCTTGGATGACATGGGGGTGAGTAAATTATCAGCAAACGTTTTTTTTAAAAGTGATCTATTCCTTTAAGTGGCATGGCATGTTTTGTATTTAAGTTTTGGTGTCATTTATATGCTTAATACACATTTGAATGTACAGTCTTTGTCTTCTGTGAGAATGGAAGCAAAAATATTGATAACTCATCTTGCACTAGATAGATTTTTGCCTAATCAAATGCTCTCTAGAATGAAAGTGTCCCTCCTCTGCAACTGACCAAGAAGTATTAAATTATGGTGCATGGCTATGACTTAACTTAAACATAATTGCTTGTCTTGGAAAAATCAAAACCTCACAAAAAATGTAAATGAAAGACTACCATTCAAAAGTTTGGGGTCAGTAATTAAAAAAAAAAGTTTTTGAAAGAGGTCTCTTATGCTCACCAAGGCTTCATTTGTTTGATCAAATGAAAATGCACTAAAAAGAGTGATATTGTGAAATATTATTATCATTTAAATTAAAATAACATTTTTACCTGTGATGGCAAAGCTGAGTTTTCAGTAGTCATTACAGTGCGTGCAGAATTATTAGGCACGTAGATTTTTCTGATACTTTTTTTGCCAGTCACATTTTACGAATTTAAAACCACATTAATCTCAATAACTACTATTAAATTTGTATTTACTGATTTATTATTGATCATGATGGCTAGAAATGGAAAATGAAATGAATGGAATAAGCCAAAAAAGAGATTTCACTCACACTGAAAAGTCAAAACTTATTAAGTGCCCATGAGAAGGATGCAATACTAATGCTATACTAGAAATTGCAGTTGGACAGTGAAATGCACATTGGTTCAGCAGAGTGAGACAAAAACAGGTGGAGAAGAAAAGACACATTAACCGCAAAAGAAGTCTTAAGTGTCACATCATGATCCCTCAGAAATCATTTTAATAAGCTGATTTGATGCTCAAGAAACATTATCAATATTTTTGTTGAAACCATGATGCATGTTTTTAGGATAATTTGATTGATAAAATTCAAAAGAACAGTGTTTATTTTGATTTATTAATTAAAGCATTAATTTCTCAAAAAAAATTCCACGTCAGGTTTCATGGATTCTTTAATTAACTAAAATGTCAGTGATGGGTATTCAGTGTTGGTGTTGTCACGGTGGTTGTTAACATGTGTTATTGTATCTCTCAGGAAAGCAAATGAAGGCCTGTTGGCGCTCAGTCAGGAGGACACAATGCCCATCTCCATGCGGCAGCTAGCTTATGGTAAACATTCATCATCACATGCTTCTCCTAGTAGTGCAATCTACAGCCGATGTTTGTTTGTTTAATTCTGTGTGTCACTGGTTTGCAGTATCAGGTCTGGGCTTTGGCTTCATGAGTGGTGCGTTCTCTGTGGTCAACATACTCTCAGACTCCTTGGGTCCAGGAACTGTCGGTATTCATGGTGACCCTCAGCATTACTTCATATCCTCAGGTAATGAGATGCCAGTTGGTGATTAAACCCATAAATTCATATCCAGTGTGACTCAGACGTTCATGGTGTGCTTTTCCTCCTCAGCTTTTATGACACTGGCCATTATCTTGCTGCATATGTTCTGGGGGGTTGTTTTCTTCGAGGCGTGTGAGAAACAGAGATGGTGGGCTCTTGGTGCTGTGGTCATCAGTCATCTTATAGTATCATGCCTGGTAAGTCAACACGTATCATACAAAAAATGTTGTCAGCTGAACCCCTATGATGTTAAATATTTACTTGAAGTATCCCCTGAGATTTTAAGTTAATATTTCAATATAATTAACGTCACATTCACATGTTCATTGTTTATTTTCTGATGTTGGTTACTGGTCACATTCCATGCATGTAAACATAAGACTTTTTTAGTTAGTGTTGTGTTATTTTAGTTTTATTATAGTTTAATAATGAATTGGCTTTAATTGTACTTTTCATGTTAATTTTAGTTATATTTTATTTTCATTTTTATATATTGCCATGTAGGTTCAATTTATGTTTAATTTAGTTTTAGTTACTTTTAGTTTTTAATTATTTCTAGTTAATAATTTTAGTGCTTTAAACTTCAATGTTGCCTTTGCAATAAACTGAAATAAGTTTGGTTTGGTTAACTAATTTATATTTTATTTTTTAATTTTTATATTTTTAATTAACAGAGATGTTTTTTTTAATAGTTTTAGTTAATGATAAAAATGATAATAGTTTTGATTTGTTTAAAAAAAATAAAAATATTTATATATGGGGCTGCTCATTTATAAGGTTGTTTTTTATTCAAATTATGAATATTATGTTTTACTAATTCTAATTATAAAAATGAAAATATAAATACATTACAGTTGTAAAGTACAATTGTCCTGTAAAATAAATAAATAAATTGATAATTATAGACCTATTAGATTTTTTACAATGCTAATTTAATAATAATATTTTTTTTTAATTGTGTGAATGTCTAAATAAAGTAGCACACATTGCATGCCCGAAATGCATGTTTAATGCACATACAGAGATGTAATCTAGAGGATCTAGAGCCTCCATTTTTGCACTCAGGTCTAAGTCCCATGGCCCTCTATCAGAATCCAGAGTTTCAAGAAGGTTGAAGAAACTTATTTTTTCGCACCAAAAAAAAAAAACGACAGGGGTAACACTGTCGGGTTTTTTTTTGGGTCGAAATTTTGAGTTTCTCTGATCTTCTTGAAACTCTGGATTCTGATAGAGGGCCACGAGACTTAGACCTGAGTGCATAAATGGAGGCTCTACATCCTTCCAGAGCTGAGATATGGACATCCCACGTAGCATTTATGCCATTATAAATATCTCAATATCTCAGCTCTGGAAGGATCTAGAGCCTCCATTTTTGCACTCAGGTCTAAATCCCATGGCCCTCTGTCAGAATCCAGAGTTTCAAGAAGATCAGAGAAATTCAAAATTTCAACCCCCCCAAAAAAACGACAGTGTTACCCCTGTCGGCTCTAGATCCTTCCAGAGCTGAGATATGGACATCCCACGTAGCATTTATGCCATTATAAATATCTCAATATCTCAGCTCTGGAAGGATCTAGAGCCTCCATTTTTGCACTCAGGTCTAAGTCCCATGGCCCTCTATCAGAATCCAGAGTTTCAAGAAGATTGGAGAAACTTATTTTTTCGCACAAAAAAAAAAAAACGACAGGAGTAACACTGACGTTTTTTTTTTCGGGGTCGAAATTTTGAGTTTCTCTGATCTTCTTGAAACTCTGGATTCTGATAGAGGGCCACGAGACTTAGACCTGAGTGCAAAAATGGAGGCTCTAGACCCTTCCAGAGCTGAGATATGGACATCACACGTAGCATTTATGCCATTATAAAAATAGTGGGTTTGTGGACTGTGGAATTATGGGATGGCGCTCAGAGATTTAATCTTTAATTTTAGTATTATTAGCTTTTCATCAACTTTTGAAACCCTGAACTAGTAATGCATTACTCAGTGTATAGCAACAAACACGACTAATATAGCTGACTATCTGATCACAAGTGCATCATGTGAGACATTGTTTTTTTTTTTTTCACCCCCACAGACATTTGTGAACCCACACTATCAAGGCAGTCTGATCCCGACCTACATCATACTGTCTGTCATGGCGGCCTGGGCGTACTTATGTGCTGGAGGGTCTTTGAGGAACCTCAAACTCTGCCTTACCTGTAAAGATAAAGACTTCCTGCTGGCCAATCACAGGCCTAGATAACCCATCAACTACAAACAGGACTTTCTCCAAAGACCGGCTCATTTAGCCAGTTGGCCGACGACACGGCCAGCAGCCCTGGACTCTGGCTTATGGTCTGGGTGGTCTGCGTAAGAATGGTTGCCGAATAACAGGAATTTTATGTCTGCAGATCTTGCACTTTCTGTAATTACCTCTTCTTTTGTTTTCTGTTCTGTACCTCATGTTCTGTGGGAGAGAGACACTGAAACCATGTAAAAGACAGAGATTGTGTGTGTGTTTTATACTAAAGAATTATGTCTAGAGCTGCTTTCATATGTGATTCTTTCCTCTGTAGCAGATTTTAAATGAGGTCTTGTATAGGTTTGGCATTTAAATGGTTTACTTGTCAGGGTTTCTCCCTTGTATTTTATGTTTTACTGACCAGTTATGCTCAAATCATCTGCTAATACCATGTCATGAGTCTTAGAACAGATTTTGAATTGTCTGGAGTGTGGCATTGTGCTCTCCTTTTAATTGTATAATCTTTTAAAATATCCTCCTTAACCCTCCCTAGGACAGCAGTTTTATTTTCCCATGTATCGCCATCCCAGTGGTACTTAAATGCATTTAAACTGCTTGGGCTTAAATGAGTAATCCAGTGGCCACTCTTAATAAAACCACTACTCTCAATCTACAGGAATCTTGAAGGATTTTAAAAGTGGAGTCGGTGCAGTGGTTTCTGTTTAGATGTCACTTTTATTGGACTCATGCTTTTAGTTTCCTTTGTAAGATGTATAGACATTTTCCTTCATAATAAAGTAGGTTGAGCTTGAATGCATTGTAATTGTATTCTTTCTTTCATATCAATTTTTTTCCCTCCTTCTGGATCTATTTGTGATACTTATCTTATGTCAACAGAAAATCCATAGTAATATATGTAATATCAACAGTTTTGGTATCTATTCCTTTATCATTTTACAGTAAGCTGCATGTATTTTGTTTGGACAACAGGATTGATTGTCGAGAA
Source organism: Pimephales promelas (assembly GCF_016745375.1). The sequence continues at coordinate 2,293,497 of NW_024121988.1, forward strand.
CACTAAGGAGGGAGGGGCTCCATATTCACAAGAATGGGATCATAAGCCTCGGTTTGGCCAATATTGCAATAAGACTTAGAGAAATTGAAGCTCATATTGTCAATGATCACCAATTTTCAATAATGTCCAACAGGTCTCTGCCAACAATAACCCACCCGTATCCTTTAAAAAAAAAAATCAAGTTCTGATGAAACGACTGTATAAAATGCCATTTGAAAGAAATTCAGACAGGGTGAAAGTCCAGCCGGCGTGACTATTTGGTGGTACTGTAGTACTACTGTGTACTGCGCATATAACTTTTTTACTGTATAGCTGATCTACAGTATATTGATCTACACAATGTGATCATAATGTGGAAGGTTTATGATCTCCAGCCTATGTCCAGATGCCCCCTCATCAAGCTAAGGAATTTTTCAAGATTCTTCGATAAATAGAACTCAAAAGAACAGAACTTGTATAATAATAATAATAAAACATGTAACAAATCATTGTAACATGTAACAAACATGTAACAAAACATTTGTCATGTTTGATCAGTTTAATGGAATGAATAAAGGTATCAAATAAAAAACACCTCACTGACCTTATACTTCCCCCTTATTAATTTTTTTTTAATTTGTGAACAAAAACATATCAAAAATCCAGTTTCAGATCAAACATTTATTGCATCTGACATTAGAAATCTGGTGTAGGCAATTCAAAAAAATTCAAATAAATACAGATACTCATGTAAAACAATTTCCTAATGAAGCATTATACACAATGTACAATATTTTGTCTTTTTTGTCATTCTATACATTTTTTTTTTTTAAATAAAAACACTTTCATGCAGAATATCCTGAAAAAGAAGGCAGAGCCAAAAAATGAATAGTGGCGAAAGACTGTGATTTAAAGTAAAGAGAAAGAATATACAATCAACACACGTACGCGTGTGTACATGGGTGGGCCACACAATCTGTTTACACACATGTAAACACGCGCACGTGTGTTGATTGGTTTCAGTGTCTCTCTCCCACAGAACATGAGGTACAGAACAGAAAACAAAAGAAGAGGTAATTACAGAAAGTGCAAGATCTGCAGACATAAAATTCCTGTTATTCGGCAACCATTCTTACGCAGACCACCCAGACCATAAGCCAGAGTCCAGGGCTGCTGGCCGTGTCGTCGGCCAACTGGCTAAATGAGCTGGTCTTTGTTTGTAAAGTCCTGTTGTTTGTTTGTAAAGTCCAATATCTCAGCTCTGGAAGGGGCTAGAGCCTCCATTTTTGCACTCAGGTCTAAGTCTCATTGCCCTCTATCAGAATCCAGAGTTTTGGGAAGATTGGAGAAACGTAATTTTTCGCCCCAAAAAAAAAAACCGTAAGGGGTACCACTGTCGGTTTTTTTTCGGGCCGAATATTTGAGTTTCGACATCTCAGCTCTGGAAGGGGCTAGAGCCTCCATTTTTGCACTCACGTCTAAGTCTCATTGCCCTCTATCAGAATCCAGAGTTTTGGGAAGATTGGTGAAACTTAATTTTTCGCCCGAAAAAAAAAAACGTAAGGGGTACCACTGTCGTTTTTTTTTTCGGGCCGAATTTTTGAGTTTCGATATCTCAGCTCTGGAAGGGGCTAGAGCCTCCATTTTTGCACTCAGGTCTAAGTCTCATGGCCCTCTATCAGAATCCAGAGTTTGGAAGATTGGAGAAACTTAATTTTTCGCCCAAAAAAAAAAACGTAAGGGGTACCACTGTCGTTTTTTTTTTTCGGGCCAAATTTTTGAGTTTCGATATCTCAGCTCTGGAAGGGGCTAGAGCCTCCATTTTTGCACTCAGGTCTAAGTCTCATTGCCCTCTATCAGAATCCAGAGTTTTGGGAAGATTGGAGAAACGTAATTTTTCGCCCAAAAAAAAAAAACGTAAGGGGTACCACTGTCGGTTTTTTTTCGGGCCGAATATTTGAGTTTCGACATCTCAGCTCTGGAAGGGGCTAGAGCCTCCATTTTTGCACTCACGTCTAAGTCTCATTGCCCTCTATAAGTCCAGAGTTTTGGGAAGATTGGAGAAACTTAATTTTTCGCCCGAAAAAAAAAACGTAAGGGGTACCACTGTCGTTTTTTTTTCAGGCCGAATTTTTGAGTTTCGATATCTCAGCTCTGGAAGGGGCTAGAGCCTCCATTTTTGCACTCACGTCTAAGTCTCATGGCCCTCTATCAGAATCCAGAGTTTGGGAAGATTGGAGAAACTTAATTTTTCACCCAAAAAAAAAAAAACGTAAGGGGTACCACTGTCGGTTTTTTTTCGGGCCGAATTTTTGAGTTTCGATATCTCAGCTCTGGAAGGGGCTAGAGCCTCCATTTTTGCACTCAGGTCTAAGTCTCATTACCCTCTATCAGAATCCAGAGTTTTGAGAAGATTGGAGAAACTTAATTTTTCGCCCAAAAAAAAAAACGTAAGGGGTACCACTGTCGTTTTTTTTTCGGGCCAAATTTTTGAGTTTCGATATCTCAGCTCTGGAAGGGGCTAGAGCCTCCATTTTTGCACTCAGGTCTAAGTCTCATTACCCTCTATCAGAATCCAGAGTTTTGGGAAGATTGGAGAAACTTAATTTTTCGCCCAAAAAAAAAAAACGTAAGGGGTACCACTGTCGTTTTTTTTTCGGGCCAAATTTTTGAGTTTCGATATCTCAGCTCTGGAAGGGGCTAAAGCCTCTATTTTTGCACTCATGTCTAAGTCTCATGGCCCTCTATATGAATCCAGAGTTTTGGAAAGAGTGGAGAAACTAAATTTTTCGCCCCAAAAAAAAAATGTAAGGGGTACCACTGTCGTTTTTTTTTCGGGCCGAATTTTTGAGTTTCGATATCTCAGCTCTGGAAGGGGCTAGAGCCTCCATTTTTGCACTCAGGTCTGAGTCTCATGGCCCTCTATCAGAATCCAGAGTTTGGGAAGATTGGAGAAACTTAATTTTTCGCCCAAAAAAAAAAAACGTAAGGGGTACCACTGTCGTTTTTTTTTCGGGCCAAATTTTTGAGTTTCGATATCTCAGCTCTGGAAGGGGCTAGAGCCTCCATTTTTGCACTCACGTCTAAGTCTCATGGCCCTCTATCAGAATCCAGAGTTTTGGGAAGATTGGAGAAACTTAATTTTTCGCCCCAAAAAAAAAAACGTAAGGGGTACCACTGTCGTTTTTTTTTTCGGGCCAATTTTTTGAGTTTCGATATCTCAGCTCTGGAAGGGGCTAGAGCCTCCATTTTTGCACTCAGGTCTAAGTCTCATGGCCCTCTATCAGAATCCAGAGTTTTAGGAAGATTGGAGAAACTTAATTTTTCGCCCCCCCAAAAAAAAACGTAAGGGGTACCACTGTCGTTTTTTTTTTCGGGCCGAATTTTTGAGTTTCGATATCTCAGCTCTGGAAGGGGCTAGAGCCTCCATTTTTGCACCCAGGTCTAAGTCTCATGGCCCTCTATCAGAATCCAGAGTTTTGGGAAGATTGCAGAAACTTAATTTTTCGCCCCAAAAAAAAAAAACGTAAGGGGTACCACTGTCGTTTTTTTTTCGGGCCGAATTTTTGAGTTTCGATATCTCAGCTCTGGAAGGGGCTAGAGCCTCCATTTTTGCACTCAGGTCTAAGTCTCATGGCCCTCTATCAGAATCCAGAGTTTTGGAAGATTGGAGAAACTTATTTTTTCGCCCAAAAAAAAAAAAACGTAAGGGGTACCACTGTCGTTTTTTTTTTCGGGCCGAATTTTTGAGTTTCGATATCTCAGCTCTGGAAGGGGCTAGAGCCTCCATTTTTGCACCCAGGTCTAAGTCTCATGGCCCTCTATCAGAATCCAGAGTTTTGGGAAGATTAGAGAAACTTAATTTTTTCGCCGAAAAAAACAAAACGTAAGGGGTACCACTGTCGTTTTTTTTCGGGCCGAATTTTTGAGTTTCGATATCTCAGCTCTGGAAGGGGCTAGAGCCTCCATTTTTTGCACTCAGGTCTAAGTCTCATGGCCCTCTATCAGAATCCAGAGTTTTGGGAAGATTGGAGAAACTTAATTTTTCGCCAAAAAAAAAAAAAAAACGTAAGGGGTACCACTGTCGTTTTTTTTTTTCGGGCCGAATTTTTTGAGTTTCGATATCTCAGCTCTGGAAGGGGCTAGAGCCTCCATTTTTGCACTCAGGTCTAAGTCTCATGGCCCTCTATCAGAATCCAGAGTTCTTT
>NW_024121988.1:2298183-2385140 GCF_016745375.1 Pimephales promelas
GGAAAAATTAAAGTTTCTCCAATCTTCCAAAAACTCTGGATTCTGATAGAGGCCATGAGACTTAGACCTGAGTGCAAAATGGAGGCTCTAGACCCTTCCAGAGCTGAGATATCGAAACTCAAAAATTCGGCCGAAAAAAAAAAACGACAGTGGTACCCCTTACGTTTTTTTTTTTTTCGGGCGAAAAAATTAAGTTTCTCCAATCTTCCCAAAACTCTGGATTCTGATAGAGGGCCATGAGACTTAGACCTGAGTGCAAAAATGGAGGCTCTAGCCCCTTCCAGAGCTGAGATATCGAAACTCAAAAATTCGGCCCGAAAAAAAAAACGACAGTGGTACCCCTTACGTTTTTTTTTTTTGGCGAAAAAATTAAGTTTCTCCAATCTTCCCAAAACTCTGGATTCTGATAGAGGGCCATGAGACTTAGACCTGAGTGCAAAAATGGAGGCTCTAGCCCCTTCCAGAGCTGAGATATCGAAACTCAAAAATTCGGCCCGAAAAAAAAAAGACAGTGGTACCCCTTACGTTTTTTTTTTTTGGCGAAAAATTAAGTTTCTCCAATCTTCCCAAAACTCTGGATTCTGATAGAGGGCCATGAGACTTAGACCTGAGTGCAAAAATGGAGGCTCTAGCCCCTTCCAGAGCTGAGATATCGAAACTCAAAAATTCGGCCCGAAAAAAAAAAACGACAGTGGTACCCCTTACGTTTTTTTTTTTTGGGCGAAAAATTAAGTTTCTCCAATCTTCCCAAAACTCTGGATTCTGATAGAGGGCCATGAGACTTAGACCTGAGTGCAAAAATGGAGGCTCTAGCCCCTTCCAGAGCTGAGATATCGAAACTCAAAAATTCGGCCCGAAAAAAAAAACGACAGTGGTACCCCTTACGTTTTTTTTTTGGGCGAAAAATTAAGTTTCTCCAATCTTCCCAAAACTCTGGATTCTGATAGAGGGCCATGAGACTTAGACCTGAGTGCAAAAATGGAGGCTCTAGCCCCTTCCAGAGCTGAGATATCGAAACTCAAAAATTCGGCCCGAAAAAAAAAACGACAGTGGTACCCCTTACGTTTTTTTTTTGGGCGAAAAATTAAGTTTCTCCAATCTTCCCAAAACTCTGGATTCTGATAGAGGGCCATGAGACTTAGACCTGAGTGCAAAAATGGAGGCTCTAGCCCCTTCCAGAGCTGAGATATCGAAACTCAAAAATTCGGCCCGAAAAAAAAAACGACAGTGGTACCCCTTACGTTTTTTTTTTGGGCGAAAAATTAAGTTTCTCCAATCTTCCCAAAACTCTGGATTCTGATAGAGGGCCATGAGACTTAGACCTGAGTGCAAAAATGGAGGCTCTAGCCCCTTCCAGAGCTGAGATATCGAAACTCAAAAATTCGGCCCGAAAAAAAAACGACAGTGGTACCCCTTACGTTTTTTTTTTTGGGCGAAAAATTAAGTTTCTCCAATCTTCCCAAAACTCTGGATTCTGATAGAGGGCCATGAGACTTAGACCTGAGTGCAAAAATGGAGGCTCTAGCCCCTTCCAGAGCTGAGATATCGAAACTCAAAAATTCGGCCCGAAAAAAAAACGACAGTGGTACCCCTTACGTTTTTTTTTTTTGGGCGAAAAATTAAGTTTCTCCAATCTTCCCAAAACTCTGGATTCTGATAGAGGGCCATGAGACTTAGACCTGAGTGCAAAAATGGAGGCTCTAGCCCCTTCCAGAGCTGAGATATCGAAACTCAAAAATTCGGCCCGAAAAAAAAACGACAGTGGTACCCCTTACGTTTTTTTTTTTGGGCGAAAAATTAAGTTTCTCCAATCTTCCCAAAACTCTGGATTCTGATAGAGGGCCATGAGACTTAGACCTGAGTGCAAAAATGGAGGCTCTAGCCCCTTCCAGAGCTGAGATATCGAAACTCAAAAATTCGGCCCGAAAAAAAAACGACAGTGGTACCCCTTACGTTTTTTTTTTTGGGCGAAAAATTAAGTTTCTCCAATCTTCCCAAAACTCTGGATTCTGATAGAGGGCCATGAGACTTAGACCTGAGTGCAAAAATGGAGGCTCTAGCCCCTTCCAGAGCTGAGATATCGAAACTCAAAAATTCGGCCCGAAAAAAAAAACGACAGTGGTACCCCTTACGTTTTTTTTTTTGGGCGAAAAATTAAGTTTCTCCAATCTTCCCAAAACTCTGGATTCTGATAGAGGGCCATGAGACTTAGACCTGAGTGCAAAAATGGAGGCTCTAGCCCCTTCCAGAGCTGAGATATCGAAACTCAAAAATTCGGCCCGAAAAAAAAACGACAGTGGTACCCCTTACGTTTTTTTTTTTTGGGCGAAAAATTAAGTTTCTCCAATCTTCCCAAAACTCTGGATTCTGATAGAGGGCCATGAGACTTAGACCTGAGTGCAAAAATGGAGGCTCTAGCCCCTTCCAGAGCTGAGATATCGAAACTCAAAAATTCGGCCCGAAAAAAAAACGACAGTGGTACCCCTTACGTTTTTTTTTTTGGGCGAAAAATTAAGTTTCTCCAATCTTCCCAAAACTCTGGATTCTGATAGAGGGCCATGAGACTTAGACCTGAGTGCAAAAATGGAGGCTCTAGCCCCTTCCAGAGCTGAGATATCGAAACTCAAAAATTCGGCCCGAAAAAAAAAACGACAGTGGTACCCCTTACGTTTTTTTTTTTGGGCGAAAAATTAAGTTTCTCCAATCTTCCCAAAACTCTGGATTCTGATAGAGGGCCATGAGACTTAGACCTGAGTGCAAAAATGGAGGCTCTAGCCCCTTCCAGAGCTGAGATATCGAAACTCAAAAATTCGGCCCGAAAAAAAAACGACAGTGGTACCCCTTACGTTTTTTTTTTTGGGCGAAAAATTAAGTTTCTCCAATCTTCCCAAAACTCTGGATTCTGATAGAGGGCCATGAGACTTAGACCTGAGTGCAAAAATGGAGGCTCTAGCCCCTTCCAGAGCTGAGATATCGAAACTCAAAAATTCGGCCCGAAAAAAAACGACAGTGGTACCCCTTACATTTTTTTTTTGGGGCGACAGTGGTACCCCTTACGTTTTTTTTTTTGGCCGAAAAATTAAGTTTCTCCAATCTTCCCAAAACTCTGGATTCTGATAGAGGGCCATGAGACTTAGACCTGAGTGCAAAAATGGAGGCTCTAGCCCCTTCCAGAGCTGAGATATCGAAACTCAAAAATTCGGCCCGAAAAAAAAAACGACAGTGGTACCCCTTACGTTTTTTTTTTTCGGGCGAAAAATTAAGTTTCTCCAATCTTCCCAAAACTCTGGATTCTGATAGAGGGCCATGAGACTTAGACCTGAGTGCAAAAATGGAGGCTCTAGCCCCTTCCAGAGCTGAGATATCGAAACTCAAAAATTCGGCCCGAAAAAAAAACGACAGTGGTACCCCTTACGTTTTTTTTTTTCGGGCGAAAAATTAAGTTTCTCCAATCTTCCCAAAACTCTGGATTCTGATAGAGGGCCATGAGACTTAGACCTGAGTGCAAAAATGGAGGCTCTAGCCCCTTCCAGAGCTGAGATATCGAAACTCAAAAATTCGGCCCGAAAAAAAAACGACAGTGGTACCCCTTACGTTTTTTTTTTTGGGGCGAAAAATTAAGTTTCTCCAATCTTCCCAAAACTCTGGATTCTGATAGAGGGCCATGAGACTTAGACCTGAGTGCAAAAATGGAGGCTCTAGCCCCTTCCAGAGCTGAGATATCGAAACTCAAAAATTCGGCCCGAAAAAAAAACGACAGTGGTACCCCTTACGTTTTTTTTTTTGGGCGAAAAATTAAGTTTCTCCAATCTTCCCAAAACTCTGGATTCTGATAGAGGGCCATGAGACTTAGACCTGAGTGCAAAAATGGAGGCTCTAGCCCCTTCCAGAGCTGAGATATCGAAACTCAAAAATTCGGCCCGAAAAAAAAACGACAGTGGTACCCCTTACGTTTTTTTTTTTGGCGAAAAATTAAGTTTCTCCAATCTTCCCAAAACTCTGGATTCTGATAGAGGGCCATGAGACTTAGACCTGAGTGCAAAAATGGAGGCTCTAGCCCCTTCCAGAGCTGAGATATCGAAACTCAAAAATTCGGCCCGAAAAAAAACGACAGTGGTACCCCTTACGTTTTTTTTTTGGGCGAAAAATTAAGTTTCTCCAATCTTCCAAAACTCTGGATTCTGATAGAGGGCCATGAGACTTAGACGTGAGTGCAAAAATGGAGGCTCTAGCCCCTTCCAGAGCTGAGATATCGAAACTCAAAAATTTGGCCCCAAAAAAAAACGACAGTGGTACCCCTTACGTTTTTTTTTTTTGGGCGAAAAATTAAGTTTCTCCAATCTTCCCAAAACTCTGGATTCAGATAGAGGGCCATGAGACTTAGACCTGAGTGCAAAAATGGAGGCTCTAGACCCTTCCAGAGCTGAGATATCGAAACTCAAAAATTCGGCCCGAAAAAAAAAAACGACAGTGGTACCCCTTACGTTTTTTTTTTTCGGGCGAAAAATTAAGTTTCACCAATCTTCCCAAAACTCTGGATTCTGATAGAGGGCCATGAGACTTAGACCTGAGTGCAAAAATGGAGGCTCTAGCCCCTTCCAGAGCTGAGATATTGAGATATTTATAATGGCATAAATGCTACGTGGGATGTCCATATCTCAGCTCTGGAAGGGTCTAGAGCCTCCATTTTTGCACTCAGGTCTAAGTCTCGTGGCCCTCTATCAGAATCCAGAGTTTCAAGAAGATTGGAGAAACTTATTTTTTCGCACCAAAAAAAAAACGACAGGAGTAACACTGTCGTTTTTTTTTTGGGTCGAATTTTTGAGTTTCTCTGATCTTCTTGAAACTCTGGATTCTGATAGAGGGCCATGGGACTTAGACCTGAGTGCAAAAATAGAGGCTCTAGACCCTTCCAGAGCTGAGATATGGACATCCCATGTAGCATTTATGCCATTATAAAAATAGTGGGTTTGTGGACTGTGGAATCATGGGATGGCGCTCAGAGATTTAATCTTTAATTTTAGTATTATTAGCTTTTCATCAACTTACGAAACCCTGAACTAGTAATGCATTACTCAGTGTATAGCAACAAACACGACTAATATAGCTGACTATCTGATCACAAGTGCATCATGTGAGACATTGGGGTTTTTTTTTCACCCCCACAGACATTTGTGAACCCACACTATCAAGGCAGTCTGATCCCGACCTACATCATACTGTCTGTCATGGCGGCCTGGGCGTACTTATGTGCTGGAGGGTCTTTGAGGAACCTCAAACTCTGCCTTACCTGTAAAGATAAAGACTTCCTGCTGGCCAATCACAGGCCTAGATAACCCATCAACTACAAACAGGACTTTCTCCAAAGACCGGCTCATTTAGCCAGTTGGCCGACGACACGGCCAGCAGCCCTGGACTCTGGCTTATGGTCTGGGTGGTCTGCGTAAGAATGGTTGCCGAATAACAGGAATTTTATGTCTGCAGATCTTGCACTTTCTGTAATTACCTCTTCTTTTGTTTTCTGTTCTGTACCTCATGTTCTGTGGGAGAGAGACACTGAAACCATGTAAAAGACAGAGATTGTGTGTGTGTTTTATACTAAAGAATTATGTCTAGAGCTGCTTTCATATGTGATTCTTTCCTCTGTAGCAGATTTTAAATAAGGTCTTGTATAGGTTTGGCATTTAAATGGTTTACTTGTCAGGGTTTCTCCCTTGTATTTTATGTTTTACTGACCAGTTATGCTTAAATCATCTGCTAATACCATGTCATGAGTCTTAGAACAGATTTTGAATTGTCTGGAGTGTGGCATTGTGCTCTCCTTTTAATTGTATAATCTTTTAAAATATCCTCCTTAACCCTCCCTAGGACAGCAGTTTTATTTTCCCATGTATCGCCATCCCAGTGGTACTTAAATGCATTTAAACTGCTTGGGCTTAAATGAGTAATCCAGTGGCCACTCTTAATAAAACCACTACTCTCAATCTACAGGAATCTTGAAGGATTTTAAAAGTGGAGTCGGTGCAGTGGTTTCTGTTTAGATGTCACTTTTATTGGACTCATGCTTTTAGTTTCCTTTGTAAGATGTATAGACATTTTCCTTCATAATAAAGTAGGTTGAGCTTGAATGCATTGTAATTGTATTCTTTCTTTCATATCAATTTTTTTCCCTCCTTCTGGATCTATTTGTGATACTTATCTTATGTCAACAGAAAATCCATAGTAATATATGTAATATCAACAGTTTTGGTATCTATTCCTTTATCATTTTACAGTAAGCTGCATGTATTTTGTTTGGACAACAGGATTGATTGTCGAGAACACTAAGGAGGGAGGGGCTCCATATTCACAAGAATGGGATCATAAGCCTCGGTTTGGCCAATATTGCAATAAGACTTAGAGAAATTGAAGCTCATATTGTCAATGATCACCAATTTTCAATAATGTCCAACAGGTCTCTGCCAACAATAACCCACCCGTATCCTTTAAAAAAAAAAATCAAGTTCTGATGAAACGACTGTATAAAATGCCATTTGAAAGAAATTCAGACAGGGTGAAAGTCCAGCGGCGTGACTATTTGGTGGTACTGTAGTACTACTGTGTACTGCGCATATAACTTTTTTACTGTATAGCTGATCTACAGTATATTGATCTACACAATGTGATCATAATGTGGAAGGTTTATATCTCCAGCCTATGTCCAGATGCCCCCTCATCAAGCTAAGGAATTTTTCAAGATTCTTCGATAAATAGAACTCAAAAGAACAGAACTTGTATAATAATAATAATAAAACATGTAACAAATCATTGTAACATGTAACAAACATGTAACAAAACATTTGTCATGTTTGATCAGTTTAATGGAATGAATAAAGGTATCAAATAAAAAACACCTCACTGACCTTATACTTCCCCCTTATTATTTTTTTTTTAATTTGTGAACAAAAACATATAAAAAATCCAGTTTCAGATCAAACATTTATTGCATCTGACATTAGAAATCTGGTGTAGGCAATTCAAAAAAAAATTCAAATAAATACAGATACTCATGTAAAACAATTTCCTAATGAAGCATTATACACAATGTACAATATTTTGTCTTTTTTGTCATTCTATACATTTTTTTTTTTTTAAATAAAAACACTTTCATGCAGAATATCCTGAAAAAGAAGGCAGAGCCAAAAAATGAATAGTGGCGAAAGACTGTGATTTAAAGTAAAGAGAAAGAATATACAATCAACACACGTGCGCGTGTGTACATGTGTGTAAACAGATTGTGTGGCCCACCCAAGCATTGCTAAATTGCTAAGAAATAAAAGGTGAAATAAAACCACTTGATGCATTTAAGATGTATATGTAATCATAAAAATCATAAAAGCCTGCACCGAATACTAAACTGAGTCCTAACAGTGTACACTATTTATGTGTGCACATAAAGGTCAGTAATCTGTGTCAGACCCCTCTGCATTGTCCACATTGCGGGACAGCATGTAGTTGTCCATGTCGATAGAACGGCAGTTATTAATAGCGTAACGAAGCCGCTCCGCCATGACGGGTTGGCTAGAGTAAGGTGGGAGACGGAGCTGGAAGAAGCACGTCTGAGAGGTGGGAAGACTGTCATACGGCTGAAAGAGAGCGGAAATAAGCATTGGTACATAAACGCAAATGCCTGTTCATGCATAAAAACACGGCAACATTCTTACCCGGTCCACCTTCATGACTTGGAACCTCTGGGATATATCAGCAGTATTAGCTGGCAGTCGGGAGCGTCCCGAGACGAAGCGCATGAAGAGCACTCTCTCCTCATTGGAGAACTCCTCCAGTGTCTGCCAGAACCACTGGACCAGCTGCTGCTGCTCATCCACCTCCCGGTACCGGACCACCTTCTTCAGAACCTCCACGCTGATCTCCGGCAGCCCGCAGACCATCTGCTCCAGCTGCCGCGCTGTTAGTAAGGAGAGCAAGGGGACAGGCACGATCCAGGACATGCCCTCTCGCACCGCCCCCACCTACCGCACAAAACAAGAGATGAATAACAGGATCAGCTGACAAGTCATGTTCTAGGTGTAGATACACATATATGAGGAAAGGATACACCCGTTTTGACTAACACACCTGGCGATCGATTTCATGCAGGCGATACTCAATGGCACGCTCTACATACTCCTTCCTATTAAAAAAGGTCAGTGGTATGCTGTTTCCTCCAGGGATGATGGGAACCATTTTGCCATCAGCACTTTGGCCAACAAATGAATCCAATGGAATCATCTGTTAAAAAAAAGTAAGGGGGGCATTTAATTAATAGAAACTATAAATACTAACATAAATATTACAAACCATATGTAATAATAATAATAAAATTATATTTGATTCAAATTATTATCCTTAATTTTTTTACAAATGAATGTTCTAACTTTTTATTAAAGGGTTTAAACTTTTTATTACTGCTGAATTTGTGTGCCTTTTCTAGTCATTTGCGTTTAAAGGAATTTAAAAATATGTTTGCTTACAATTTTGTTCTATTTGATAAAACATATTACATCTTGAAATACTAGAAACCTTTATATTCGTTGTAAATATTTCCATGTCTTGGTAAGATTTCAGATATTTTTTTAATGACTTTTCCAGGTCTACAGATCAAACTTTTACCCAGGTTTACCAAAAGCTGAAGAATCTGGTTCTTCAATAAAAATTACATTGGTTGAGAGAACAAACTAAAAGAAATACGATTTCAGCGTACATATGGTTTAAAATAAACTAAATGAAATATAAATCAATATTTAGTAGTTATTTTAATCCATCTTGTAGGGCCTGTCCCCCAGGTTAAGAACCACGGAGTTAGACTGAGCACATGTCCCCTATGAGAAACAAGACTGTAAAAACAAACAAGTCCACCTCATGGAAGTTCTGCTCTGTGATGCCACTGTCCTCCAGGTGCAAGATGCTGTTGAGAGTCTGTACGTAGAGCAGATCCACTTCCTCCAGATCCTCAAGGGTGAGAGGAATACAACACAGCTGCTTCCACACCATTGGAGCGAGATGCAGGTCTAGAGGCTTCTTAGTGCGGATGGCCACTCCCATCATAATACCCAAAAACTTGAACTGCAGCAGGTGCTCGTCCAGACAGGCTGAGGGATTTAACAAGAACCTGAGGGCACACAAAGTTCAAGATGACCTGATTACTTTATTAGTTTAGTGGAATACATTATTCAGACATTGGTCTGTCACCACTCACCGGTCTCGGTTGTAGCCCACCTCTGCTGAAGCGTTGGGAGAAGGGATAAGAAGGTCCACCACTCCTGTCTCCAGCTCCTATACAGAACAACATGCCACAATGACACACTCTATTCAAAATGACAAGCTTCATGAAAAATAAAAGAGTGCTCTTGATAGATAAAAAAAAAATGTATTGTGCTTTTGTCACTTTTTGTACCAGTATCATCGCGTTTCCATTACCCTTCAAATTGCGCAAATTGAAAACACATTGGTTTTTGCCAAAAATCCCATATATCGCAAAATAGTTATGATGCTCGCATGAGGTGGTTTGTCAGGCAATTCGAAAAAGGAATATTTCGCAAAACAGCAATGGAAACAGTTTTTTTTTCACATTTATATGTCACCTGGCATGAGTAAAAGTCAATCATTCTTTAAGGATGACACGTTATGTTTGGATAGAAGACGAGACAAGAGTTCTTTGTTAAACTCATAAAAGATAAAAGTATTATTGGAATACTGGATTCAAAAGAAATGCTACAATTCATCAAGACCTCAAGGCAGATAGAAGGGAGAAACTCCCAGAAACACCTCATACAGCTGCTGCCAAGTATATGGGACTTTCCTTGGAAAGAATAGTAGGATAATATGCTTTCTTCGATTAAAAAAAATGGTTCGTTTTTTGTAGTTTTTTTCCTCCATTCTTCTGTATTGTAGATGTGTGTCACTGATTGTATGTGTTACCTTGTACGTGTTACTGTTTTGATAATTTGCAATAATAAAAAAATAATAATAATAATAACATAATGGCTAGTGCGGTGGCTGGGATATACATAAAACTATCAAATCCTTTGCCATGATTTTTGGAATGACTTATCACACGAGGAAAAAAAAGAAAGTTTTACTTGCATAACTTCGGTTAATGAAAACGCCTAAAAAGTTTTGCACAAATCTGTAATGAAAATGCAGCAACCGATATCAACATTGCTACGGATATCTTTATTAAATGGCTTTTCCTTCTTTTTTTTGAGGAGGTATATTTACCTCCACTTAAATTAAATAAGTAATTATATCCATTCAACATTAAAATTTAATAGGCTTACTTTTTTTTTACATTTAATTTAAGTGAACTTAAAACAATCTTCAAATAAACCCATTGTAATTTCACAATTAGATCTGCCTTTAATATATTGTGTTTTATACAGTGTATATAGTAATTTTATGTTTCTGTCTTAGTCAATGTCAGCTCCTTCTGTCTAAATGTTTTTACATTGTGGACCCTCCTCGGTCGGCCGCTCTGTTAATTTTTGAAGCTGTTGAGCAGAACCCACAAATACTATAACACTAGGCAAAGGATGTGAGGAGACACTAGCATAGCATAGCTACTTCAAGCAAGGGAAAAATAAGGATGCTGCATTTATTGCATTAAATATTAATTGAAAAAATCAACGCAATCTTTTTGATAGCCCCAGTTTATATAGCTCACAATCGGGATCACCCTTACCTGGCACATCTCCGTGATGGTGTCATCAAACACCCCTCCAGCATCATCTGCACCCTCCCCCACCAGCTTGACTTTCCAGGCCCGTGACGGCAGCCTCAGATCAGATGCATTCAATTTCACAACCTGCCTTGCGATCTGCACAAAGATGGGTTTACACTTCCTCCCTCTGAGAAAACAAGAGAAAAAAATAACATGTAAAAATGAAGATGTTCTTATATTCTTCCTCTAACAAAAAGTAGGCAACGATTAGTAATTAAATTTACAGTGTTCTGGCAACAATTCTGTACAAAACATGACTGACCGTGTAGATATTCTTTTGACTGTGATCTGTGGGCCGTAGTTCTTCCCCTGCACCATGGTTTTACCAATGGAGCGCACCATGGGCAGTGTGTAAACTCTAGGGGCCAGCAGGGGCCTCAGCTGACCCTGGACTATACCCCACGTACCTGCATTGTAGCGTGACGTGCAGCTCTGAAATCGAAATGAGTCATGATGACAACGTGATCATGGGGTTTTGTCCAACAGACTCAAAGTAATGCGATAAATCGATGCAAATATGATTTGTTTGTGAGTGTTTGAGTGCGTGTATACCTGGTTGTTGGGGCTGAGGTTTAGCAGTCTCCATGAGGAGTACATGTGGTCAGAGAAGTGGTAGAGAAGGCGCAGTCGGGCTCTCAGAGCCTCCATACTGACCTCTCTTAGGGCACTGTATTGAGGAGGCACACACACGGGCAAGCCAAGCTGCAGAGGCACTGATGAACCTGAACACACACACCATTCATCTCAACAACTGATGATCACACCTATGC
Organism: Pimephales promelas; assembly: GCF_016745375.1. Next base: position 2,309,710 of record NW_024121988.1, read on the forward strand.
TTGTTTTCTTACATAACCAGGTAAAACTGAATGAATTGTAATTATTTGGGTCTAATTATGATTTTTGTATAAATATACATTTAAATTGCCACCTAAAAGGATTTTTATAGTGAGTTTTAAAAATTTTGAATGTGGACATAAAAAAAAAAAAGTTTTCATTTATGTTAGAGTCTCGATCATTTAACTGGAGAACTTTACAATGTGTTTACATTTTATTATAGTTATTATTTCAGCCCTAACAGATGTTATCTATATATACAGTTGTGGTCAGAATTAATGGCACCCCTGGTAAATATGATAAAAAATTTCTGTAAAAAATAAATCTGCATTGTTTATCCTTTTGATCGCTCATTCAAAAAATTCACAAAAAAATCTATCCATACATACCATACACACACATTTAACCCCTTAAGTGTCCATAGGCATAACAGTAATATCCTACACTAATCCTAAACTAAAATTGACAAACTATTATTTTGAAAATCATAAAAGAATGGTAGAAACCTCAGTTTGTTTTCAAGCCAATAGTTCAAAAGAAAAAAAGGTCTGAAAATGTTTTAAATATAAAGAAAAAAATGATAGATTCACCATTTGTGATGTGGCTGCGAGCTATAACGCACATGCGTGTTATTTTTATAAGATTATTAGAGGTTGAACTAATATCAAAATATGTCTCATGTCTTAAGTGAACGTAAACAATTTAGAAACTAAACAAGTGTAAAGTATCAGTATATTTGATCTGTGCATTCGTTCTTAAAATGACATCAGCTTATTTATAAAAATAAGCCTAAGCGAGCCATTGTTTGTGTGTCTGTACCTGGAGCACGTGGCGGTACAGGCGGTGCAGTCCATGCTGCACTGTGGCATCGGCCCGCAGATATCTGCTGGATGTTTTTGCCTTGTAAAGCACTGAGGAGGGTCGGCTCTCTGACATGATTGGTGTGGCCCAAGCCCAGCTTAAAAAAAAATAAATGAAAATTGTTGAAACCATGTTGTTGTTCAGTTATTACATAACAAACTCATTATCTTTCCCATTGTTTTTAAGTCCCCTAGTAAACACACACCTGTCCCTCTGAGTTGCTCCCCCAGGCGTAAACCTCTCCAGTTGAAGACAGTGAAAGTGTGTGCTCGGCCCCAACAGCCACATCCTCTATAAACACACCTGTTAAAGCTGGGACCTGCTGAGGCCGGTTATGATTTCGGGCTCGACCCTCCGGCAGACCAATCAAGCGATCTGTTACATTAAAAGCAAAAACATTAAGAAATTCAATGGATTGGATGCTTTGACAGCTTATAGAACTGAGACAAGTATGCATCCATGTCTGCACATGGCTTACCCTGCCCAAAAGTGTACACGTTTCCATCTTTGGTTAAAGCAACAGAGAACTGTGTGCCACATGCCACCTTCTTTATTCCAATTCCACACAAAACATCCACTTTCTGGAAAAATAACAAACACGCACTTAATTTAGTAAAAAGCAAGAGTTTATGACATGTAATATGCTTAACTGTGTATTCTTGTGAGGGTGCTGTATCATAAATAGTAGTGTCAGTAGTGGTACCTGTGGGGAAGATTTGGCTGTAGAGTTTCCCAATCCCAGTTTGCCATAGTCTCCATCTCCAAACGCCCAGACGGTCATTCCATCAGCCGATACTGCCAAAGTGTGATTAAGCCCACATGCAACCTACACACACACACACCGATGTTAAAATGAACATCTGATAAAATTGTGTACATGTGAAGTGCCATTCAAAAGTTCACATTCTACGATTCAAAGTCTAATGTAAACCTATAAATAAACAAAGTTTCAGATTTTAAATGATTTACAGCAGGATAAATGAAATGATTTATTATTACTACTATATTATAAATTGATACATTATATTTATAGAATGTAGATATTTTTTACATTAAAAAAGGGAAGTATTTTCACAAGTGAACTCAAGACTTTTGAATAGCACTATAAAGGATGTATGAAGTGCGTCTGTAGCTATTACTCAGTTTTACCTGGCCGACCTGGTGGCCCTCCAGCGCGCTGACTCTTTCTGGTAACTTTTTGTTAGAAGTGTTTCCAAGTCCCAGTCTGCCATAATCTCCATTACCAAAGGAAAAGAGCTTTCCATCTGCAGTCACCACTGCTGAGTGCTTAAATCCACACGACATCTGCACAGTAGGAAACACCATTAATCATCATACAGACCTTAGGTGGGTGTATTAATTAAAAGAGTGAGAGTGAATGTGAGAGGTGCGTTTCCGACCTGGACCACCTCCTCTCCCTGCAACGCTTCTATCTGCCGCGGTCTGCGCTGTCTGTCGCTGTTGCCATGGCCCAGTTTTCCATAATCTCCATCTCCCCAGCTGAACACCTCACCACTCTCAGTTAGAGCCATCGAATGGCCATCAGACCCGCAGGACGTTACCAACTGGGTCACCACAAACCCTGCAAAAAAATGCATCACATCGCTATTCCAGGGTATTGTAAACATCTATAATGAAAGTGCTTCAGGGTTTGTGTATGATTGCATCATGCCTTGCAGGGCAGATATAACAGTGAGGACGTGCAGATCGTCTGAATTTCCTTGTCCGAGGCGGCCGTAACTACCCTCTCCACATGCAGACACTGTCCCGTTAGCTTGGATCACAAATGTGCAGTTCTGCCCACACACAACCTGACAATACACAAATGATAAATAGCATGAATTAGTATTTATTTTATTTGTCTGACAGCATATTATAAATATCAAACTTTTGAAATTTGCAAAATAAATTTGTGTGTGTCCAATCATACCAGTTGGGCCTGAGAAAAAGAGGGAGCAAGAGTTGGCACCATAATGTTTCGCCCAGCCTCTGCAAGCTGCCCATGCCTGCCAGCACCCCATAAAAACACGTCACACTTCCCTCCGAGGTGCCAGTCCTTAAAATTCACAATAGATATTCAAAGGTTTAGATATTTTTTTGCAATTTTAATAATAACAACAACAACATTATATACATGTTGATAAAAATTGAGCAATGCGACACAAAAAATTAAGTAATCCGCTTTGCCATCACAAGCAGAAATTACTGCTTATTTAAAATTGTATTTCAATTTGTAATATTTCACAATATTATTGTTTTTACTGTATTTTTGATCAAACAAATGCAGCCTTGGTGATATATGTAAATCGATTGACATAAATATATATATAAATATATATTTCTATCCCTTTTATTTGCTTTCACCTCTGGTCTGGAAGTGGCCCACGACATGATCTGCTCATCTATCCCAGACAGCCACTTGCTGTTGTCCTGTGTGTGATGAAAAGACTGTGACCATCATCAACAAGAGTTTATTTTCACAATCAAATCAAATTAAATATGGCAGTCTCACAGGACTAATGTATGTTTAAATCACCCTCACCATAAGCAATGCTAATTTGTCCTTAGCCACGGGCTCCAGGTCCGGGACGATGAAAGACTCAGGGAAGGTGTGTCCGCGCACAAGGGCCTCGGCCGTTTTGACGGTGGTGGAGAAGCAGTGAAGCCACGCCCACTCACTGCTGGCCCAGGAGCCGGGGAAGGGGGCGGGGGAGGACCCAGGCTCAGGTGGGCAGTGGGCCAGATGAGGTGGGACAGGAGGATGACACAGAAGAGCGTCCAGCTGCAGACCCACTGCCAGAGACGCCAGACACTGCATGTAAGGACTGTGGACGAGCTGTTCCCCACACACCACATGAGGCTGAAACACACCAAAATAAACCAGGCAGAAGAAACAGAAATTACCTCTGCAACATCTCTACATTTAGCATTTTTCCGTGAATAATATTTGCTAAAATTATTAGTTTTGTGTACCTTCTCATATGCGTACTGCTCCTGAAGCATGATGGGAAGTCTCTCCAGAAAGGCTCTCATGCATGGAGCCACATTCAGTCCAACAACACCCTGCTTCTTCAGCGCCGTGCGGCAGGTTGCTAATACGTGATTAGTTGCCATAAACTCTGCTGAGCTATTAACGACCAGCACATCCTGCAGAACAAACAAGGACTCCAATAAGCAATATTTTTTCTAGATATTTGATAAAAAAAACTCCTCACAATAAACAAAAATCATCTAAAATGCAGGATTGTTTTACCTTTGAACGATTGGAGCAGACAGCTACACCCACGTCAGGGATCCAAACTGTGCTGTGAATCGCTCCAGATCCTGCAACTACTGTTTGCAGCACTGATCCATCCTACACATATAAACATACAACACAAACGTATCATCATGAAAACACTATATTGATACTTTCAAGTTTGTTTGTTAGTATTGCAAGTTTATATGCGTTTGCAAAGTGTACGCGTCCATGACAGACACTGACCCTTAATGACCAGATGTTCAAAAGTCCACCAACCCCTCCAGACACCAAAGCCAGTCCATCTGGACTGAATGCTACTGTCCGCACAGGACTCATGTGACCCCGGAGCTTGAACACACACACTGCTCCTTCACTCCGCTTAGGTTCTAGCTGGAGAGAGATCAGGAAAGTCACATAAAAACACACAAACATACATTCTAAAGGATAGGGAAGAACAGATAGCAAGTATAATTCAGAGGTTTTTGAATTGCTTAGATGTATGGACACATTACCATCAGTTTGGATTTGGATTCTGATTCCCACCATGCATCAGGGCAAGCAGTACTGGACTGCGAGTATGACGAAGGGTCCTGCGGTACAGTCCACACAGATACCAGGCCGTTCTGACAACATCTGTGAGACAGAGTACACGTTTTAATTACTATATTCTTAATTTAGGACATAATTCACAATGCACACATTTTTATGAGTGATTAAAAATACTACAGAAAAATATAATTATATGCTTGTGACGAGTGAAAAGGCCCTTAGAGACATTTCAGTTTTGATTTCTGTAATTGGAAAAATAACATTGCAAACTTACCAAAAAATAAACCAATAACAGTAACGTTAATAATGATACAATTAAAAAAGTTTTTTTTTGCTATATACTGAAATATCTACTGTTTGTATACAAAGCAATGACACTTTTTTATTTCTTTTTCAACATGCACACATTAAAATAATCAAAAGTAAAGTGAAAATTTTGCTCTCCCATAACACAAATAAATTACATTTTAAATAGATTAATAAAAAAGCTATTTTTAATTATAATAATATTTCACAAATTATTGTTTTTATGGTATTTTTAATCATTTTTTTTACACGTTTTTTTGTAAAAAATGACTAAATATTTTTTTTATCAATAATTCAGGAAAAATCCTACTGGGTTTTTGATGAGGGAACCAGGGTGATGCTAACTTCCGGGTTACCCTACAAAAATATGTCATCCCTGCACCACCCTATTGGATTTAGCACACTTATGTAATAGTTTGTCTGGACATACGTGGCAAACATGTTGAGAGGTTTAGGTCCTAGACCAGACAGACCGCACCAGGCAACAGCATTGACCACAGCAGGGTGGGCGATACTTTGCAGACATGTCCAGCTTTGGCCCAAACCTGTCCCCGACCCCATCCACAGACGCACAATCTCCTCTTTAGCACAGCTTAACAACACTTGTCCACCTGGAGCCCAGCGCAATGAACTAATGCTTTCCTACAGTCACAACACACAAAGAGAGAACAAAGATTTGACTGTCAATGAATGTAAAAATCATTGTGTGAAGAAGCAGTTTAACAGACAAGAATGTGTGAAAGTACTGTATGTGAATGCTTTTTTATATGCGTGTCAGTTTATGATGAGTAATGATGACTCTAACCTTATGGGCATCAATAACCACCACAGATCCATTCTCTAAAGGCTCCTTTGAGCCAATCAGAAGCTTTCCATCAGCATATCCGACTGCAAAGGGCCGGTCCTCACTGTACCATGCAATTTGCATTACAACCACTGTAGAGATCAGCACCAAACATGGATACACACATGAAAAAAGTACCCAAAAGAAATCTTGTTAACAGTTTCACAAAGCTAAAACAAACTCGGTATAATCGCATGCATTAGTATGGATTTTTAAAATGTCAGTACCGTCTTTCCTAAAGCAGTGTTGGAGTTCAGTTGTCTGCATATCAGAATCATCAAGAACCTCGAGAAGTCCCAATGTCCCATCCATGCGACCCACCAATAGCAGCTCTCGGGGCTCCCCACCCCACAGAGAGCCCGCCTCCTCCTCTGGCCAAGCTAATGATGATACCCAATGAGGCTGCAGGTCCAATGAGGCCTTTCCACCTTGTGAGCAAACACATCATCGTGATGCACTAATATTAAAATTCTGGGCAATTCTGATAAGCCAAATAATATTTTCTATATTAAAATATATACAATTTGTTGCATTTTGTCTAATTAAATGAAAAACAAAACACTGAAAGCTACTACAAGTGAATGTAGGCATCACAACATTATAATATAAAGTATATTAAAAAATAGGTATTTTGCTATACATTACATTTAACAGTGTTATTAAATTCTTTTTTTTAAATGTAATCTAAATGTAAAAATAGAGTAGCACAATTAAATCCAATATCAACCAATACTGAAATAAATGTTGGCTGACAACAGGTATGGTACCAATATAAAGTAAGATCTTTTTTTAAATCTCTTATTCAGCAAGGACACATTAAATTGATAAAAAGTGACATTTATAATGTTACACAAGATTTCTAATTTAAATAATTGTATAACGGTTTCCACAAAAATTTTAAACAGAGGAACTGTTTTAGACATGATAATACGAAATGTTTCTTGAGCACCGAATCAGCCTTGGTGAGCATAAAACAAAAAAGTAAAAATATTATGGGCCCCAAACTTATAAACAATAGTTTATATGGTGGTGATGGTGAACAACTTACCACTGACTTGCCAAATGTTCACTATTTTATCCATGGCAGCAGCCAAGTACTTCCCACTGACACTCCAGGCCACTGGAGCTAAGTTTGGATCACCTGGTGACCCAAGATTATTCATACACTCCTCCAAAGTATCATCTCTGAAGACAGACACAGAAAGCCATTAACATCACCTTTCAGACAGTCGTTTCAGTGGGTGAAGTACAGGCCATTAGGAGAAAGAGAGGAACTCACACTTTGTTAAAGACACATGTCTGCTGCAGGGTGTACTGGTTTTTGGTCACGCTCCAAACACGGACCGTCCCATCATTCCCACTAGTAGCCAGAAGTCCTTTTTTACTACACCACCCACATGTGATCACCTACAAGAGACCAAATAACCATCAAAAACCATCCAGTGTGGTTAAAAGCAGCAAACAGCGCTGTGGGAATCATACCCTGCTCTGGTGGGCCTCGAGTCTGAAAGTAGACCATTTCCGCAGGTCTCCTGCCACGTCGGCGAAGGTCTGCGGGCGGCTCTGATTGTCTCGGTCGTGAGCCGCCAATGTGCGTACCAGCTGCTGCGCGGCCCATTGGCGGTGCTGCGATGAGAGTCGAGACGAGAGGCAGCACGCCGCCAGCGCATTTGCCAGCTCCAATGGGCCTACAGCAAGGGGGGCACAGGAGAGGTGGGCATAGAGAGGCGACATTAGCCCTGTGACGACCGAGCACAACAAAGCCAGGCCGCGAGTGAGAGAAACAAACACACGTGCACAAAGACGGACACACACACACAATGAGAAAAAAAAAGTGAGAAATTAAAATGGTGGTGATTGGCAGCAAAGGCCGTGGTTTTCAAACTGAAACACAACAAAGCTTCATCTAACAACCCCCCCCCCTGCTGCAAAAACAAACAAATAAAGCATCAGATTTACAAGATTTAACCTAACAAAACAAAAACAACAAAATGACTGGGGGAAAAAAAAAATCAAATAAGTAAATAATGTGGTGGGAGTCTCAAGCGGCTAGCAAGACATTAACTAACCTCTCTTTTCCAGTTCAGCTTTGTCATAGCCGTGTCGAAGCCTGGCACCTTTATCGGCAAGCAGGGCAACTAGTGCCTGGGTCACCACAAAATTGGGTGATGTCACAAGCTTGTTCTCTTCTGCCACTCCTCTCAGGAAACTGGGCAGGAACTTCCTCTGGATTGGATCATCTACTGTGGTCAGATTCATCCCGGTGGCAGCTGATATCAGATTCTAGAGGAAAAGAGAGGCAGGATGAGACGAAAGATTTAGATTTTTTGTCATCTCTTTGTTTAATAGATATTCATGAGAAGATCTGGCTACCTGTGTGCACAGCTGGACCAGGAGTTTGGCAGCGCTGGGGCTGTTTGATGCCAGACAGCCGACGGCGGTACTGAGGTATGCTAAACAAGAGATGGGTTTGGTAGGCTTACTAGCCCCTCGTGAGCGCTCAGAGGATCCGGGGCCTAATGCAAGGCCTGTGGACAGTCCAGCTCTGCCTGCTGCAGCCAAACACATCAGACGCACCAGAGTCCTAATGTCTGTCAAGCCCAGAGACTCCAATCCTGCTGCTAAACTGCAACTAGATCCACTGAAGAGCAGAAATATGAGTTTAGACATGTACATATATATTTCCCTCTACCACTATTATATATATGAACCACGATTCTATTTTCTACTGATTCGAATCGATTAACAAATTTCAAAGATTGATTTTCTAAATGTTTGTTAATAATAATGTGATTTTGTCGGAACAAATAAGGCGGCAGTCAACTGCAAGAGCAGTACAGAACCCAGACAGTTTAGAGAGTGCAACAGGGAATTAAGCTTACTTGACACAACAGTTTCTATATCAACATCTTAAAGGGATAGTTCGGCCAAAAATGATATTTAACACATGTATTACTCACCCTCAAGCCGTTCGAGATGCATATGTCAATCTTGTTTCAGACGAACACATTTTCAATTATTTTAGAAAATGTCTTAGACCCTTCAGTGGATATATTGTGAAGAAATGGGGTCCAGCTCCTTCAAGTCCCAAAAATGTGCATACAACATTCACAAAAGTCCTCCATCCGGCTCCAGTGGGATAAACGAAGGCCTTCTGAGGGTAATCCGTGCAGTATTTTTGTAAAAATATACATATTTAAAACTTCATAAATGAAAATAACTGACTTCCGGCAACGATCGGCGTTTCCTACGCTAACGTCCTACCTCGTACGCCGACTTCCATCACCCGTGAACGTACGTTGATCGTTGCCGGAAGTCAGATATTTTGGATGGATTATTTTTGTGAATGTTGTATGCACATTTTTGGGACTTGAAGGAGCTGGACCCCATTTCTTCACATTATATCCACTGAAGGGTCTAAGACATTTTCTAAAATAACTGAAAATGTGTTCATCTGAAACATGATTGACATATGCATCTCGAACGGCTTGAGGGCGAGTAATGCTTGGGTTAAATATCATTTTTGGCCGAACTATCACTTTAACAATATCCGCGTTTCCACCACAGGAATTTTCTCGGGGAACTAGGGACTTTAGGGTGGTACTCTGTGTAATTCCACTGAAGGAACCAGGGTCTAAATGAAGTTCTGCGTAAAAACGTCTCCCTCAGAAAGTCCCTGCTTGCGGGGTAGTACTTTTTCAAAGTTCAGGAACTTTCGGGGGTGGGACTTGGGAGCTGATTGTTTTAGTTCATGCCACATTTTGATTTATTTCATCCACCATTTTATAAAATCTGTTGTGTTGTAAGAATTGTTTGCTGTTCTAATCAACAACGTAGATCAAAAAAAATATGACAGATGGAACAACGACGAGGTTCAGACTTTATTAAGCTTAAATTCAGAGGATGAAATCCAGCAGGGACTGTAAAGTAGCACACAGTCCTATATCACCGGACTGATTTGTCTAATCTCCACAGCACTTTGGATGGAAACGCGGCTTATATAAATGTATAGTTATCGGTACAAAAAAAATGTTTTTATTGGGACCTTGGCGCCTCTTATGTGTACAGGTGCTTTTTACACACAAGAAATGCATTCAATGTAGAAACGAACAATACCTGCTTGTAAGAGTGAATGAAAATAATGTATCTGAGGCTAAATCACTAAATATTATGAATGCAAATTAAAGCAGCCACATCAATACTTGCCTAACTGACAACAGGGACAGTGCTCTCATGACCATTGTTCTGGCCAAGAGGACTTGTGCAGCTGCAGTGACTCTTTTCAGAGCCACCAAGCGATCAGCAGACGTCTGGAGACCTGATGCCTGCTCTCCCAAAGACAACCGACCTGATGAACTCTTATCCACTGAGCTCTGGCAACCTATTGACAGAGCATGTTTTACTAAGTCAAATTCATAGAGATACACATAAATACAAACATCTTAGACAATATCTGTAAAATTATAGGCATTTTACTCCATTAATCAATAAGATCACTAAATTGCATTGGCGTTATTATTGTACCTATCTGCAAGAGAGTCTCCTCCATGCTGTTGGTGGCAGTGACCATGGCAACAGAGGCTCCGAGAGGGTCGGTGTCGGGAAAATGGACAGCCTCGGGAACAGGTCTGCGTTCACTAAGGCCCAGCGGAGCAGAGAGCAAATCGAACTCCTCCTCGCCCGTCAGACGCTCTGCATCGTCTACATCCAACATGTCCCAGTCCTCTGCAGGTCAAAACAACAAAACTACTTAGACACATTTACCCTGACACATATCAGTAGTAGGGGTTGTTGATAATTATAGCAAATTGCTTTTAGTTTTTCTGGGTATGGTTTTGCTTGTAGACACATTTAATACCTTCATACACACAGTCTTGCTTTCCCAACAGGTCTGGGGCTTGACCTTTATACCTGAAAAACCGAGATCAGTGAAATAAGTCAGATTCTTGTGAACTCGGCTATGATAACGCATGCCTGCAAACACATTGCTCACCTTTCAGGCAGCGGTCCTTTGATCTTGCTCTTCATGTTGAGGTATTTCTCTCTGCAGCTGCCACAGAGGAGGTAATAGGGATTCCCGCTTCCACACTCCCCTCCGAACCAGCCGTCAACATAGGATCCATTGCTGCGGTAACCCTGGCGATTGGCACTGCGACCGCAGCCTGGGTGGCTCTTCTTCATGTGCTGATTGAAGCTGGAAACGCTGACTCCACACAACTCGCACACGACCACCTCATCGCGGTCCTCCGACTCGCACACATGCTAACACACAAGCAAAACGAACCAAAAAAACTGTGGTTAGACGGAAGAGTAAGTTGTGCAACAAACATTTGAAAGGAAATGTAAGCCAGTAGAACACGGACGAGGGCTGAAGCATCCCATTATGTATCTGCTGCTTTTGTACAGTGCCAGTAAAGCATGCACCAGTGTTAGTGAGTGTGCGAGTTTGTCTGTGTCCAATATGAGGGGTGAGTGAGCAAACTCTATGCAAGTACATTAAGTGCATCTCTGAACAAATGTGTAGGGGTGTGTTTGTGTACAGCCGTGCAGGGGTTAAGGGTGGGTAGTAAAGCAGCGGCAGCCCCAGGCTGCTGTCACACACACCCATGTTGGCCAGTCCAGTACCTCCGGGATCCACATTCCCAGAATGTCGGAGTCGGATGCCAGCTCCTGGGTGAACATGGCCTCCATGGCTTCCTGATCCAATTCCAGCTCCAGCTCTTCATCCAGATTGAAGTCGTAGAGCGCCCCGAGAGGCCCAGACTCCTGCTGCAGTCCAGAGCCTTCTCGACGGGCTTGAGTTCGATGTGCCTGAACGGAGCGGTACAGTCCAGCTACACAACAAAACGCAATATTAGTGTTGAGACAACTGTTACAACCTAATGTTGTAAAATTGTATTATACATAAAACCATACATACAAAATGCATCCATTTTCCAAAGCGCTTGTCCTCGGTATGGTCTAGGTTATACGGATTATTCATACATTCAAGAAATTATCACATATTTTGTTCGGCAAGGATGCATTAAATTGATCAAAAGTTACAGTAAAGATATTTAGATTAACACAAAAAACATTAAAATTTCAAATAAATGCATTTTTTTTTACTTCCTGTTCATCAAATAATCTTAAAAATGTGTACAGATTCAACAAAAATATAAGCGCAACTGTTTTTCATCCATTTTCCAAAGCGATTGTCCTCGGTATGGTCTAGGTTATACGGATTATTCATACATTCAAGAAATTAACACATATTTTGTTCGGCAAGGATGCATTAAATTGATCAAAAGTTACAGTAAAGATATTTAGATTAACACAAAAAAACATTAAAATTTCAAATAAATGGATTTTTTTTAACTTTCTATTCATCAAATAATCTTAAAATTGTGTACAGATTCAACAAAAATATAAGCGCAACTGTTTTCAACAACTGTTAATAATAATCGTCTGAAGGATCATGTGACACTGAAGACTGTAAACTGCTGAAAATCAGCTGTACCATCACAGAAATAAATTGAATATTTTAAAATATATTAAAACTAAACTATATAAAAACTGCAGCCTTTGTTTGTGTCCCTTCTTTCAAAAACATTTAAAAAAATCTTACCAAAACCAGGCTTTTGAACAGTATATATATATATATATATATACACACACACACACACACACACACACAAGTTCTTTCAGGGTCAGTTAAACCAGCCACATTACAAAGGACCTCTTTGAGACGGATTAGACAAATAGTTCAAAACATGTATATTTGCAGATCCCTGGAGTGTACCTGCACGAGCTAGTAAAGTGCGTGCAGCAAGGTCAAAGCGGTGTTTCCTGCTGGCTGCAGAGCGTCCTCTGGGGGTGGGGCCTGCAGAGGCAGAAGCCGAATCTTGATCGAGACCTTCGGGACTGTAGGAACAAAGAGGTCACAATGTTCATGTTGTATTGCAAAACATTATTTGGACCATTTATCATTCCAAGTACACTGTACCTAACAATACTTTTTTATTACATTGTATTATTTGGGGGTCTTTAATTATTTATGACATTTACTTATTGGATGTCTTTAATTACTGTCATTCATTCTAGGTATTGTACCTGTCACTGAATCCCTCCTCCATCTCTGCAGCGTCAGCGTTGGGGATGTCTCCCGGTGAGCGCAGGTAACCCCTCTCTGTGCTCTTACCCCCTCCTGCTGCCCCAGAGCAGGGGTCTGAAGCTTCTTCAGAGTCTGCCGTGCCCGGATGGTCGATCATCCACATTGCAAGCACAGTGATGTTTTGAGCATCTGCCTCAGCACGTGCACCTACAGACCAATACAGAAAATACTCTGAATGTCTGATATGATATATGAGAAGAAACAAGAAATTCTGAATCATTTCAACTAGAGTATCTATAATTATTTGTTTACCTGTTGCTTCCAAAGCTTTCATGATCTGTCTGAGTGAGAAACCCATTTCCAGCAGTGGAACCGCGATGGCAGGAGGAGGTGGAGATGTGGAGAGACGACTGCTGGGGTCTGATAATGCTTTGAGTGAATAAACATACATTTTCAGAATAAACCTTTTTTTTCAGTATTTTCAGCATAATTTGAAAAGTTTCCTAGTATTAGATTTTTTTAGAAGTCACTTATGACTATTATTTGTACAATTAGGGTGAATTTATGCAGCCTTAGTAAAAAAAAAAACTATTTGAAAAATCAAATCCAAATTTCATAGTATATTTAATTTAAATTACATTTTGAATGCCATATTTTAGATGTGTTTTCAGACATTTGGACCCCATTTTATTAATTAAGAGAAACATATTGTGAGTGTGTGTATTTGTACCTGTCCTAGTGTTGGTCCTGGCAGGCTGGGACTCCGGTGATGTGAGGCTCTGTCTCCGGCAGTGCTCGTCCGATGGCGAGGTGGGCAGCGATGAGACGGGAGGGGTCTGAGCTCTACGTGCCGGCAACAGGGTGGTTGTCGGGTAGCTGGAGAACATCTGTCTGCTCACATATACACGTGCAGATCAATTATGACACACAGGTTGAAAGATTCAATGTTCACATACTCTAAAAAAGCCATCCGGAGGGTGTGTACCTGAGCAGGCTGAGCGGCATCACTCCGGGTGATTCAGAAGCTGGTGCAGTCTCGGCATCTGTAACAGGTGTGGTTGCTGTGGTAACGGGTGTGGTTGCTGTGGTGGTGTCCTCCAGCGAGGAGCTCATGAAGGAGGTGCTGCTGGAAGCTGAGGGCGAGGTGGTGACCGGAGTCTGGAACTGTTGCTCTCCCTCTAACTCCTCACACTCTGTGTCCACTAAAAACACACATTCACATACTTTATGAAGAGAAGTGCGTGTCCTGAAAAAGAGTGCAATCTGTAATCTGAAGATGAGTGCAAAATAAAGGGGTTTTGCTACTATTTTGTGGTTTTATAGAGAAAAAAAGAAGAAGATGAAACCAAAATTCTCTACCCATTAGACTAAAAATAATGATAAATTCTACTTAATGTTCTAATTCATAGTGCTTACATTTAAAGCCCAAAGTATACTTCAGCTGTCCACGTTTCGCCATGGTACACAGAGTGCTACAGCATGACGGAATTTTAGGCATCCGCAGGTTCTACAGACGTCAACGCACATTGCCCATGTGCGAAAACAACAGCACAAATGCGAGTGACTTGAAAACAAAATCCACTAACGGCCTAAGGAGTATACTTTAAAAGGTAGCGGAACGCAGAAAATTAGGTATGCCTGGGAACTTAACTTCCTTTAAATTATGTGACTTTACAAAAATACAAGAATCGTTGTTTGTGCCCATCATGTTGAAATTTCTTAAGCACCAAATAAGCATATTAGAATGATCACACAATCATACAACACTGAAGACTAGAGTAATGATGCTGAAAGATTCAGCCTTGCCATCAAAACAGAAAAAAAAAATTGTAAAATTGTAATATTTCACAATATTATCCCATAAATGTAGCTTTGGTGAACATACGATTTCAAACTTTTGAAAAGTAGGGATATTAGAAAAGTTATTATTGGGAAGAAGAGTCATTCTAAAACTTCTGAAAAGTGTATATATGAAGAGTTCAGATGCAAAAGCCTCTAAATGCCATTTGAAATTTTCTTCTAAAATTACCATTTTTATCAAGCTTATATATCCAAGTTCAGTAATTTCACTTACATGACAATTAATAGGTAATCTTCATTGCCATTTAAGTGAAATTACTGAACTTAAATATACAAGCTTGATAAAAATGATCATTTTAGAAGAAAATTTCAAATGGCACTTAGAGGCTTTTGCATCTGAACTCTTCATATATATATATATATATATGTATTGTATATAATGTATATACATATATATATATATATATATATATATATATATATATATATTCGGTTTATGTATATCAGATTTGTTTTACGTTTTCTGATGTACCTGGTTTGGAGCTCTGGCCTTCCTGTTCTTCAAGCAGGCTATTGACCACTAGCTTGTAGATCATAGTCTGCGCCCGCTCCAGGTCTGCCAGACCAAGCGCCCTTTTGATGGGTGACCTCATAACTGCCCGCTTCACCATGTGTCGCATCAGAAACTGCAGAGCTGATCGCAGCTCTGCCTCCTCCTGACACACGCTGACCCCAGGGCTTGCACAATCCGCATTATGGCCGCTATCAGGCATCACTTTGGGGATCAGCAGCAGTTCAGCGTATTTACTACAGCTAAGAAGTACACTCAGGGTCTTCATCGCTCCAAGATACAGATACGAGAGCTGTACCGCATGCACCTCCATCTGTGCAGCCGCCTCCTGTGAGCTTCCCCGTGCCACCACCATCTCCTGCAGTCTGCGGCGTCCCTCCGCTGGAGTCTGCTGTGTGGTGTCCTGTGTGTAGGCAGCCAACTCGCTCTCAGAGCGAGAGTTGGGCGGTGCGCGAGCTCGAACCTCGTCTAAGCTGTGAGATACACGCAGGTCTCCCGTCCCTTCTTTTGGTTTGGTGCGTGTCTCGTTTTCTCGTTCTTCCTGGGGTTCGTGCCGGTGTCTCCGTTCGTGCCGCCGGTTAGAGACGGATTTGGAGCTGTCGTCCTGCAGGCTGGCAAGGGTGGTGAGGTCCAGAAGGAGAGCCGCAGTGAGTCCACGGAAACGAGAAACGTCAAAGGGAAGAGGCTCTATCGGCTCCAAGTTGTACAACGGCGTGTCACTGGGCGACCAAAAAGTGGGGAAGCTTCAATAAAAAAGAGTGACAAACCAAACAGAGAGAGAAAGAGACAGAGAAAGAAAGTGAGGGAGCAGGGAGGAGGGCCAGGGAACATGCAACATCACAGAACTAAACCAAAGGAATAAGTCAAAGAAATGATTAGGGAGGACGAAAAGTGGGAAAAGAGTCTAGGGATGACCGAGACTAGTCGACTAAACAATACTGCTGAAACTTACTTGACGACAAAAGTTCTTATAACAATATCATAACAAATAAAATACCCTTAAATAATGTATAGTTGCCAGTACATGTCAAGCTTTTCTTTGATTTTGCCGCCTCTCATGTGAAAAGGTACTTTTCATATACGTTTAAGCACGGATGTGCAAGTGGTGGCCGTGGTAACAAACAACAATACTTTGAAGTGGTGATTTATGTTAACTAATTTTGATTTGAGGAATTCGTTTTTAAAAATTCAGTTTGTTCTTATTGGTCCTGCAATGCCTATTCATTCAGTTGATTTTAATAAATATGTCTATAATTGGCTAATGTTGAGTGAATGCTTAAAAGGTTAGTGTAGTAATTTGTTCCACCACTAGATAGCGGTGTGCATCAGTGGTGCAGGTGAAAGCCACACCTGTTCCATCACATGGTATTTAAATGAGTTGGGTTGAATCAGAGGGAAACAGGTGGCGGGAATTTATGGTTCTTATCATAGAACCAGTGCAATGTAAAATCTCTAAGCTCTCATTAAATGGACAAAAACAACTGTTCAAACGAATATCGCTGTGTGCAGTGTTTTATGTGTGAAGAACACCTTACCACCTGTCTTGGGTTTATAGGAAAGCCACAATAGTTAGTTCACCCAAAAATGAAAATTCTGAAAATCCTTACCCTCATGTCGCCCCAAACCCATATTAACATTGATCAACAAACATCTCAGAAGCTCCACCGAACCCACTTGACGCGTGAGAACAAACCTCATTGGTTCTTGCGAAAGCTCAAACGCGCTGTGTAACACATGAGAAAGAACTTTATTGGTTCACGCACATCAAGCAAATATGCTTGAGCTTCCGTTTACCACAACTGATGTGTGCATTTATGAATGTTTATATTTGAAAAAGCCTAAATGAAATCTGTTCATCAAATAAAGCAATCGTGTCTCTTCGAAAATTTGGACTAAACCGCTCAAATTATATGGTTTAGTTTTACGATCTCTTTATGAACTTTTTGACGCGTCAAAGCAGTAATTGTATAGACTGTCAACGGAGAGACAAAAAGCTCTCAGATTTCATCAAAAATATCTTCATTTGTGTTCTGAAGATGAACAAAAGTCTTTGAAAAATGAAATAAGGGTTAATGGCAGAATTTTCTTTTTTGAGTGAACTATCCCTTTAAATTTAATGTATAGTGATCAAAATGCACAACGCAGTATGGGATTCGACATTTCGATTCATAAATTAAGCAGGCTATTTTAAATGGATCACTAATACAGACTTCTGGGTGTTAGACTGGTAGGTTACAAAATGTCCATTTAATTGTTAATGAAATTAGTTGTGGTGCACATCCCTTAAAGAAACCAAAAGAGCCCCAGATAGAAAGAAAGAAAAGTTGGAGTGAGAAAAAGTCTCAAAATAACATTCAGAGATCAATAAACCATGTAAACAGATACCCATCTCTCACCTGATGGTAATCTCTGCCTCATCCCACTGCACTTTAGCTGATGTGCTCCCCTCCTTCACCACACCCAGCAGAGTGGCGTGTCTCCCCGTCTGCTTGTGCACACACCGTCCCCCCATTCTCAACCCACCATCTACTCCCCCCATCACAGCTAACACCGGCCACACCTGCTGGCACAGCGTCCGCAGGTGCGCCTCCGACAGCTCTGCTGCAGTGTGCCGTCCACTTCTTCCTCTCTCCTCCTCTCGCTCCTCCTCCTTCTCATCCTGTTCCTCTCGGCTCTGTGCCGAGCGGCTCTTGCGCAGTCTGGTGGCCCCTGCTGGAGGAGCTCCTTCTCGCAGACAGCCCCTGATCTGCTGGAGGCGTTGGAGGATGCTATGGTTGATGGTTTGGGTCCAGCACTCCGAGCGGTGTAAGATCCGGACCAGCTGGGTAGTGGCTTCCGCAAGAACGGTTGCTACAGGGCTACAGATTGGGTCGCCAGGTAACAGGTCACGTGGTGTGCCCCTCATCTGCATGTCACAGATTTTTACCTGCAGGGTAGGGGACCAGTTAAAACAATAGAGAAAATTGTAGAAATTTGCCAACCAGAACATTTTTATTGCTGTCAACATTATGGTGGTGCTACATCACTTTCTACAGCGCCACAGCAAAAGAAATCAATCATAGTTTAGTTTTGAATTGACTTAGCAGTCTGAACTGAATATAAGATGTAGTACAAAATAAGGGCAAGAAAACTTTTCTATTAAGCTTTGCAGGCTTAATCAAAAATACAATCTGAACAATGTTTTATTTAAAAACAAATGACTCATGAAGTTTTTTTTTAAATAATCGTTCATAAGACTTCAATTTATCAGGGTTATTATCATTTTTTACAATTAATAAAAATATTTTTGTTCATTAAAATAAAATAGAAGTATTACATAAAAACGTATTAAATATTAGAAATGTTGCCTAAGCAACTAAATGAAATAAGTCGAAGCACTAAAATTATCAACTGGAAATAAACAAACTAAAAGGTCACTATCAGTAAAACTAAAATAAAAATTTCAATGTAATATAAAAAAGACTAACAAAATGACAAAAGCACATAGCAAAATTACAACAAAAAAAGAACCAAAAGGAAATCTGAATATATATATTCAGACATTTAAGTTGAAAATGGTGTGTCTATCAGTGTCATTTTAGACATACCAAAAAAAAAAAAAAAAAAAGACCAGGTACTGAAATCAACATCAGCAGGTCTGCATCTTACCTTCTCCCCTGGGTTGCTGCTGTAGAACATGACACAAGGGTAGAGCTCTGTAGCATCAACATCTTCAAAGGCCAATTTGGGTTCCTGCCACATGGTTCAGCAAAAAAAAATATGATAAAAGAGGGGGAAATAATAGTGTTATAGCTCAGCTATTGACATGAGAGTTGTTAAAAAGTTTAAATATTTTTCTTCATGACTGGGCTGCATCGCACCTCTCCATTCTTGCCAAAGGACACAGTCCTTGCCTCCATGTCCAGCACACAATTGATGTAGTCTCCCTGTGTGTAGCTGGACAGTGTGAGGGTCTGTTCTCCATTATGGTAGAGGTTGCCACTGTATGCGCGGTAAAGCCACATGTCTGCTGTTGTGCGGTGATTAAAATCATGAACGGGCCAGCGTGAAACACCCACGCATGTTCCCTCGTTTCCACGATTCTCCTTCACGATATAGAACTGGGAAAAAATTATGTGCACTTACACTCACATCGCCTGACGGAATATCCATATTACTCTATCAGCTTGCATGGATGTGTATGTGTACACATAGACTTCCGTTCAAAAGTTTGGGGTGGTTACATTTTTTTTTAATGAAATTTATATTGAAACTTTTATTGAGCAAGCACGCATTAAAATGGTCAAAAGTGACCATAAAAGAGATTTATAATGTCTTTTGAACTTTCTAATCATTAAACAATCCTGAAAAAAGTATCACCATTTCCACAAAAATATTAAGCAGCACAATTGTCAACTGTGATGATAATCATAAGAATTTTTTCTTGAGCACCAAATGAGCATCTGAAAATTCAGCTTTCCATCACAGGAATAAATTACCATTTAAAATACACAAAAAAACAGAAAACAGTTTGAGATTTTCTTGTTATCTTTCATATTTTTTAAATTAAATAAAATAACCTTAACCCCAAACTTTCAAACAGTACTGTAAAAGAAAGTGTGTAGAACCTTCCACTGGTAACAGCCAGAGGAAATGCCAGTGGAGGCCAGGCCATAACCTTTGCCCCCACTTCCATGTGTCAGTCCCTGTCCGCTTTCCACCACACAGCACTGAGCCTTCTCAGGGTCAAAGGTCACTTCCTGGATAGGCAAATTTTCTTCTTCCTCCTCTGTCTCACCCTAAAACAACAAGAAAAGAAAATTGAATGGCATCTCAGAATTGTGAATTTGAGTGTGAGCAAATTTTGAAGCAGCAAAACATTGATAAAACACTTGACTGACTTTATCTCCCTTACCTGTAGTTTGAGTTCCTGCTCTCTTTCTTTTAGCTGGATGGCATGTTTTGCTTGAGCAACAGGTGCCTCCCACATACAGTCCGAGAGCAGCGAGAACAACCTCTCCACCACCTACCACACAAATTGTCGAATTAATTTAGCTCTGCAAACACATATTCAATGAAAAAAAGCACAATACAGGTGTGTGGAGTCAGACCTGGGTCATCTGATGGTCCTCCACACTGCTCTCACAGGCAGGAAGTACAGCTTCCAGAACATGAAGGGCTAACAGCCGTGTCCTCAAATTACCAACCAATGGAATGCCTGAAAACACACACATTCAACTAATCTAACAACTAACACACAAGCAAGATGATGATCGAAGACAAAGATGATGATCAGGACACTGCTGTATTACCTGAACAGCATTTCTGAGCAGCAATGTTGAGAAGGACTTCAGTCCATTTAGGAGATGCCATCTTGGACTGGATCGCTTTGGAAGAGACGACGCGCCGTAGAAACACCAAAAAGTCTCCGAGGTGCAGCTCTGCAGTGTGTGTCTTGCGTAACAATGCTACACCAAAATAAAAGCAATATGTAAAACCACAAAATTAATTGACTTATGCCCATGACACACTGGCTGCGTGGCGTAAGCGTCTCAGCGTCAATAACCATGTTAACAGGTTAGAGCTTGCAGACTGCCAACATGACACGCGCGTCTCGGGCATGGCCAGAGCCGCGCGGCAAAAGCGTGCATGCTAGAAATAGAACCGACGCCTATTTTTCACACGACGGGCAAGCGTGTTGGAAGTGTTTCCAGGCTAAATAGAATAGGAAAATATGTTTGTTATTTTGTACATGAATACATATTAAGAAATTACATTTTGATGGTTAAAAGTCTAGGTTTTGACATACATTCAGATATAAATATAATTTAAAAATAAATAATGATTAATTTTCAAATATTGCACCTGTCAATACAAAACAAAATATTCTGTAGTGTATTTTGCTGTCAATACTGCTGACAGTGTCTTTATTAGTAGGCTATATATTTATGCTTAACATGAAGTATAGCTGTACGTTCACATCACCACCGACTTGAGCTTCCAAAGCGTCCGGACGTCATTCATTTCCAATGGAAGCTGGCTTCTCTCAGCTGCAAGGAGCGTCAAATCCATCGGCGTCACGTTTTGAGCGTCAATCAGAAAGTTGAAAGAAGCTCAACTTTATGGTAATGAGCTGTGACACGGTTCAGCGGCAAAACGCCAGCAACCAATCGGAATATAGACGTCCTTCACGCTGGCTGATTCCGGAGAAACATGAATGTAAACTTTCGTTCCTACCAAAACATTAGTCCCGAGTAAATGGAAGAGAAGCTATAATCTCCGTTGCTATGATTCCTACTGGTTTCGTATCATTTATGACATGACGTTGTTTGCTTATAGGGACTGCATGAGCGCCACTTTTATTTGAAATATTTACGAACGCTCGTTTTAAAGCGGGAATGCAATTAATTTGCTCATGGTGACACCGATTTGGCCGCAAATAATAATCATAATTGCCAACTATTTTTTTTCCCAACCAAATGTGACCAAAACGGTTATAAAATGCTGTCAATATAAAAGGTTTATTACATTTTATGTTGTGACACTTCTATTCTCCCTGCAACGTCAGAGCGTTCAAAGCATCAACAAGCTTCCCTGTACTTTTTGACAAGTGTCCTTGACAGAGCGGCCAGAGCTTCTTTGACGCTCAAGTCGGTGGCGGTGTGAACGTACAGTAGGGCTTCCACAATACATCCTCCTAGTACGTCACCTAGCAGCAGCAGCGCCGCGTCAGACACGTTTTTGGTGTGCAAACTAAGACACAGAAAATGCAAAGCAGCTGACACGCAACAGAAACGCCACGCTCACGCCAAGCAGCCAGTGTGTGACCAGCCTTAGTGAGCATGTGGCTGTTTTGAGCTCTTAAGTGTCTTACCTCGAAAATCTTTTTTCTGAGCATCTGCACAGTCATCAGTCTTCTCCTGCAGTTCTGTACTTGCACTGAGTGTGCTTCCAGCAGCCTGAGCCAGCAGAGTCTTCAGCTGACTACACAAAAGATCCAACAGGGACTGGACCACCTTAGGGCTCAACCTGTCCGCATATGTCCTGATGGAAAGATAGAGCAAAGCAACATTTTGAATTTTGGCACTTGAAGTTTCGTAAAGAACATTCAGGCACTAGAATCATCATTTAAATCATACAGCGATTGATTATGAAAAAACAGGTTTTGTACCCAGTGCTGATGGCTAGTATCTGTAGCAATCTGGTGCTGGCCACTTTGAGGGCAGTGCTGAGCTGTGAGCCTGCAGGCTTGTGCAGGAGTTGCAGTGTCTGCCCAAGCAGGGTTTCCGTTCCACAAAGCTGTGAGAGAACGTCCAAAAGGCCACTGGAGATAGCTAACGATACATCGACAGGCTGGTATCGCACGCTTAAAGCAAAGACTGTCACCAAAAGAAGCCTCTGCTGGGCCTCTGGAAACACACACAGCATCGTGAATATATGTTCAGTATAATAAAATATGCCACATTTAATCACTATAGTGTATACATTACCTATGTGGTGCTTGTTAGCTTGCAGGGCTCTCTCTAATGTGACTGACAGCTGCTGATATATCTTATGCACAGCTGTCTGAATGTCCATCTGTAAACTTTTCTTGGCTGCTCTGACTCCATCCTACAAGGAAAAACAAAGAAAATGCAGATAATAGCATAAATGATAACATACCTTTTTAGCACATTATGAGAAGTCATTTCAGTTCTTCCATACCCAGTTTATAGGACAAAATGTGTTAAAGCAAGAAGACCGAACTGCTCACATCCATTCTGATCTTGTTTTTTTTTTTTTTTCTCAATAAGGCGTTATGCTTACATACCCCAGTCTAAATTAGCTCATATTGAGCCAGCATGACCATACAAAGAAGCTCAACTATGTTTAGAATCCGTTGCTTGTTATTCACCGATGATCCATACATTCAACAAATATTTTACCAGTACCTGTAAATCTGCAACAAGTCAAAGTTTCGATCCATGTCAGAGTTACCTGGTAATGGTGTAGTTGGACATTCTCCCCCTTTGGCCCCCCATTACACACTGCACCCAGGCCGAAACATCCCGACAGGAACTGCAGTCTGACTGATGTTAGCAGAGAGGCAGAGTGAAAACTGAGGCTTGTGCGTCCAGCTCCACCTCCAGAGCCTGCTTGACTGCTTTTCTCCTCCATCCCAGAAATCAAAACCACAATCTGATGAAGGGCCTCGAGACGCAACTATAGAAACAAAAAATAAACATTAAAGCATACGATGTGTAGGTAGAAGGCATGTGTAGTAACAGAGACAAATAAAAATGCTAAATGCACGCACCTCTGCTCGGCTCTGCTGCTGCTCCATGGCAAAAATAATGGCCTGTGGGCTGGTGGACACACTCTCTTCTGGTTCCTTAAACGCAGGAGCATTCCCAACATCTCCACTGATGAAGTTCACAATGTTCTCGATGAGTGCATGGAGCCTGAGTGACTGGCTCAGATCAATGTCTGACTCCTCGTAAGACTGCGGAGAGCTGTACAAACACTCACGGGCTGAGCGTCCCCCAAACCAATCAGCAGAAGAGTCTGGAGAACTGTAGAGAAAACCTTGAAAACACAACACAAAATCTGTTGAACAAATTCATAATAATGGGCAAATAAGTATAATTTCAATACATGTATAATCTGTATAATCTAAATTTAAATAATAGTTTATAAATATAGATAAATTCAAATTATTAAATAAATTATACTTTCAAAAAAAAACATTGAGTTTCAAATTCTCAAAACATTACACAAGTCATCATTCTTTTTCATATTTCAGTCCAATCTGGGCAAAGAATTATATGGTAAAATCTGCTTAATGGATCTAATAAGCCATTTATTAGTAGCCAATAGCATCATAAAATTCCCACGCATAGAGGCAACAGGTGACCAAAAAGATGCAGTTTACTGTATAGTAAAAAAAAAAAAAAGCCAATTAAGGTCTCATTTATTTAGCTATGACTGTTAACACATACAGAAAAAATATATATAAAGCATAAGCAGCTTAAATGGCATCCTTTAATCTATATAATATAATTTTGGTAATCAGGAAGGGTATGTGCACAACAAGTGGACAGGAAAGACAGGTAATTGAATTTCACCATAAACTGTGCTTTTCTGCAGCCATTGACAGCAGGTCTGAACATGAATTATGAGTATTATGTTCAATTACTATTTCATAGAAGACATTTTTGTGTTCTGAATTTTGGAAGAACATGAAGATACTTTAATGTATGGGCTCATTTAGCCAAGTAGAAGAAAACAGACTGAAACAGAGCTGTCAGAGTCGCATTACATTTACATTTAGTCATTTAGCAGACGCTTTAATCCAAAGCGACTTACATCTATGTACACAGGTAGACTTTAGCACTAATATACAGACACCAATACAGGGTCAAAGTGTTTGGGGAGGGGCTGTTACCTCTTTTTTTAGGAGTGAAAGCTAAATCCAGATCCACATTCCTCCTTGCATTCTGAAAATGGTGACACCGACAGGTTACATAACTGTAATTTAAAAGCAAGAAAAGCAAATATGGCAGTGTGCATGTGTCACAGATCTCACCAGTGAGTATCCCTCCTCATCAGACTCTGGCTGGGAGAGATCTGACTCACTCCTGGATTTTATGAGTCTATAGCTGGGACTGCTCTGGATAGACCGACTCTCTGCTGATAAGCTCTCACTCCTAAACACAAAATAAAAATGGGAAATAAATGTTACATTTCCTGTGAGAGGGCAGAACACAATCATGTCAATAAAAATGCGACCTAAATTTCATATTAATTTTTCGATTATTGAAATGATGGGTAACTGCTGCTTTTAAGCTAATTGCAATTGGGTCAGCTTACAAAGGTGCTTCAAAAGTAGGGCAGCACACAAGGTCTCTTGGAACTAAATAATATAAAATCTTAAAAAGTAGGTCAGGCATTCCTGGACCACATGAGAGCGCTGGAGAGGTAAACAAGTTCAGTGAGACCTTCAGACTCCAAAGATAAGGGTTACCTATGAAAGTTAAGACTCACCTCGGCATGAACCCGCCTCCGTCCTGGTTGACTCCACCTGTGAGGGGTTGCTGATTGCTGAGTTGAGTGAGCGGTGTGCTGACAGCCAGCAGGAGCATTGCACAACGATGGATGACAGCATTGCATGCGGTGGTATAAAGGTCCTGTGCTTCCTGAGCAGTTGTGCTGCCTCTGCGCTCAGGACCGGGCTGAGCCGGCTCTTCCTGGACGCTCATGCTTCCGGTTCGATCTCGGTCCCTTCCTCGGGCTGCCTCCCGTGCTGATAGGAAACATTGAAAGATTTCTGTGTCCGCCAAGACATAAAACACAGAGCACCCGGGTTAGGGAAGCAGCCAAGAAGCAGGAGCCTGTTAAAAAGGGCCTATGGCTGGATATTACACAATGTCATGTGTAACAAATGTGTAACAAACAACCATGGATAACAATTTTGGGGGGTTTATTAGTATACATTACTGCTCAAAAGTGTAAGGGTAAGATTTTTTTTTTCTCCAAAGAAATCAATAAGGATGCATTAAAATTGATCTAAAGTCAACGTAAAGACTTTTACATTGTTGCAAACAAAAAAAATCTATTTTAAAAACTATTTTCCAAATGTATCATCATTAGCTCATCAAGACTGAAGTAATGATGCTTAAAATTCAGCTTTGCCATCACAGGAATACAATACATTTTAAATTACATTCAAATAGAAAACAATTATTTTCACATATTTAATAATATTTCACAATATTGCCATTTTCACTGTATTTTTGATCAAATAAATGCAGCCTTGGTGAGCATAAGAGACTTAAAAAAATATATATATATATATATATATATATATATTATATATATATTAACCCTAAACTTTTGTGTCTATTCTAATACAGTGCAATTTACACTGTCAATCTAATTTCTAAATATATCTTTAGATGTCATTATTTATTCACCCTCATGTCAATCAAAACCTATATGCTATTAATTTTTGAAGGTAATTTGTGAACTTAGATGTTATTATTCAGTCGATATTTGTGTGAAAAATTGTCTGTTTATTCGACTTAAAATAGCGCAGGAATGATAAGAGTGTAAATTAAAAAAAATTACAGAACATTTATTTTTTGGTGTAATAACCAAGTTGTCAGACAGGAAAATGTACAAGTACACAAAGTGTGTGAAATTGTGAATATGTGACAACTTTCACCATGCCACACAAAGCATCAGCCAACATCAGCAGCACACACACGCCCTTCAAATGTGTCTTAACTCACTTCCTGCGGTCATGACTTCATGCTCTCTTTCCTCCTCCTCATCTTCCTGCTCCTGGTGTCCTTCCTCCCTTTCCCTCTCTCGGTCTCTCTCCTCCAGTTCAGCCTCTTCATCTATAGTTCGGGTGAAAGAGTGTTCCTGAGGGTCCATCTCCACTGAGTCCACGTTATCAGAGATCTGCACACAGGAGGAGAAATGGCTTTACATATAGTGGGATACAAAAGTCTGGAAGCAGAAACAGAATATATATATATATATATATATATATATTTTTTTTTTTTTTCTTCGTTACTCTTTTGTTTGGTGAAAGGTGTTTAAAAAGACTAATTTAGACTGCATGCTTGTCATAATTAAAGCAAAACAGATGCTAAAAAATTGTAATTAAACTGTTATACTGATAATATAATTTGTAATAAAAACATACTCTGCGTTCGCGTGATGATGAGCGGGTCTGGATGAGCTCCATGTTCTTGCAAGCCAAGAGGCGATTCCGGACCTTATACACGCTGCGATACACCTCTGCCAACAGTTTACATGGCTGATATCTGTAGGAAGACAGAAAACGAGATGAAACGCTTTAGTAGTGTCCACAGTGTAGCTTTCTCCATAGTTATGTAGGATATGATGTACCTCCCCTCTCCACATGCCTGTCCCAGCAGCCCAGTGTGTTTCAGCAGGACAGCAAGTACAAAGCGGGACACTGTGTCTAACAGAGCCTCATTCGGCAGTGACGAACTGTCCCAATCTACACAAACACACACAAACGTAACGATGTATCAACATCAAAGATGTTCGCTTTCACAAAAGCAAGCGGATAATGCTAATGCCAAAAACTTAAGATTGTTTTTAACCAATAACTTTATATATATATATATCCAATAACTTCATAGTTAAGCCATAAGGTCTGGTTTATGACCAGCTGTAACATAACAGTGGATAAAAGTGTCAATTGCTTTTTTTAATTGTACTGTAACCTAAGGTAGTAAGTGTGGGAAAATACTGCACCTCATAACAACAATGTACACTCAAATATTACTTCAATTCTACATTTAGATCCTGACTTCTTTCATAAACACATATGTCTTTATAAAAGAGTAATGACAACTGACACAAAGTTCACATTGGATCCAAGTGTAGTGAGATTTTGGACCAATGAGATTTCACTGTGGGTGGGTCTACCCTACACCACAGAAATAGAAGCCATTACAAGGTTTGCATAGGTTAATGTGTGACTTCTATGTAAGCACTTACACAACTAAGGGTAATCATCAGTGAATCATTTGTAGTAATCTTTCCATAATCCTCAATATATGTTCTGTCTGTGTTTGTGTCCTACCCTTGCTGATGGCATAGTCCTGCATGTTTGTCCACAGGCTGTATGTGGGCTCTTTAGTTGATCCAAGGGCCAAATCGACCAGCACACTCATGTCAGCATGCAACTGACAGTCAAACGGTCTTTGCTCCTCATTTCCACACAGAGCCACCTCCAGCAGAGAGCTGATACACGCATCTTAATAGACACACATTCAAAAATCAACATGAAAATGCATTCACAACCTTTATAAACTTCCATAATAAGCTACATTTCTAAATAAAACAGGACATTTAATGATAAAAGCCAAAGGTAATTCAATGTGTGTGCATACCAAGCTGGGGTATTTCAGTCTCTAAGCCGTTACTAAAAAGTGGGGTTTTTAGCCAATGGGTAGTGTGCTGTTCCTCTGGCGAGGGTGGGGCTCCCTGAAGCATTCCTCCAAGACAACGTCCCACCAGCAGCGCAACGGTACGCTCCAGATCCACCAACCACACCCAACACTGCGCCGGTCCTGACACGCACAACGGATCAACTAGATCTGGAGTGCCTACAGGAAAAAAGGAAAAGAATAATTTTCTCAATATAAGATTTGTGAATGAAAGACAAATAGTCCTAGAATTAAAGCTAAAGAAGTTCAACACAAATGAGAGATGAGCGGCTCTTGAGTGATGAGTGGTTCTCAAAAACTGGGCCAGGGCCTACCAGGGGGCCTCAGCAAACTCCCAGGGGGCACACAAGACTGTTTACAATTATTTAAATGTACATCCATACATATATATGAATAATTTAACTATCTATCTAGCTATTCTATTGATTTATGTATAGTTAACAATCCATGCTATAATTAAAAATGGTTCATTAAAATGCCAACATGACGTACACCATAATTTAAACAAAATTATCTATTCATAATATCTGCACATATACATTTAATATCTACAGGTATTTTAATCCATCCATTAAAATCTTTGTGTGTTTTGGAAAAAAGTGTTTTGGACAAGTGAAGATTAGTGATACAGTTGATGAATCAACCCATGTGGGATTTAAACCTACAACCAGCTATCACTTTGAATTAATACACACATTGATTCTTGCCAACAAGACAGTGCTACATTACTACTGATCTGAAGATGTGACAGGCTGACCATGTAGTGGCCACTGCAGCTCCTGTTCCTCAAGAAGTGTGGCGGCAGGCAGGAGTCTGTTGAGACGGTCCAGCGGGGGAAGCAGGTCTAAGAGGTAGCTGAGCAGTGGCCGTGCCACCCAAACAGGCAACAACAGCAAGGATGTCACAATCTGACACAGCATACTGCCCGCTGCAGACATGTAGATCACATCTACCAAATACAAACATAGGCAAAATTAGCAGGTCCATTTACATACAGTTATGAATGACTTTAGCTAAAACGTGAGTATTTTGATATACCTCGTAGCTTCTCACGCACACTGCCGTTTCCAGAGCTTTCTCTCAGAAGAGTTGCAGAGCGATTATAGATATCTGTGGCGTGAGGCAATAATAACTGCAGATGTTTATGGAGGAGCGCAACACTACTGGAGCCCTGAAAAAACATAGTTGATTCACACACTGAAGGAAATCAGACTACTCTGACCAAAAATTTGATATTCTAATATCTAACATCTAATATTTGATATTCTAATATCTCTCCATCTAATTTTTGTTTGTTCATGATATGTATTTAGATGTGCAAGTACCTCTGTAACACAGTTGATATGGCAATAAGCCAGTAGTTGCTTCTGTAAAGAGCAGAGGAGTTCATGGAGGTGAGCTGGTTGGCTGCTATCAGATGAAGATGTTCCCTGCAAGATCTTATCACTGTTCTTCTCCAGCTCTCCAAAAGCCTGGTCCTGTGAGGTTAAAACACACACAAACACACGAAAACAGGGTGTTGTTGAAAATTGTAGGAAGGAGCAGTTGGACCACAACTGAAAAGATGATCATCAAAGGTTGCACTGCAAGTATAATACAATATTGACACACATCCACTTGAATCTTGTTTACATTCACTTAAGACAGTGTTTATAGTTTTACCAGTCAAGATGCTCTAGGCTGACGAGAGTACTAGTTGAATTTCATCAAATATGATTTACAATTTTTTGCGTGCCCCCGTTCTCAAAAACGGGTTGACATTAACTACAGCAAAATATGTATTTTTTCCAAATATGAGTTCATCAGTAATCAAATATGGTATATGTACTGCAAAATAATGCCATGAAAACATGCATGTCTATTGAGTTTTTTCAAGGTTGCATGCAAAAACAGGAACAAATGACTTGCAGTATGAGTTGGTTCATTTAATGAATCATCAAAAAGACTAAAAATAGTTACAGATTTGAATTAGTCTGGTGAATTCTTTACTGTATGAACTCACTGAATCCAAGAGAGTGGTCACCGAATCAACATCTCAATCACTTTCTGAACTTTATTATTAATTTCAGTGACACCAGTCTCAAAAGGAAGCAAGTTTTGCATACTAAAAGTTTGTCAAACAAAGTCACCATTATTACATGCAAATTGTTCCTATAACAACATGCATTTATAGACGCACATTTGAGAGATTTTGTAACGAATGATAATTTAATATAAACGTGAAAATCAAGACCAGAGCTAAAATATATGCTAAAGACTGACCGTGTAAAATCCCAGGTTCCTGAGTAAAGTTTTCATGAGAATCTCTGCCAAGTGTGTGTCAGGATGTGTATCAGAGTGAGTGCCGGGGACAGAGTCAGAGGGTGGAACGGAAGGCTCAGAGGTATCTGGAGGACAGCTGTACCCCAGCAGAGATGCCACATGGGTGTGGTCCTGCAGACTAGTGAGTATTATGTCCAGCTGCATCCTCTGGGGCAGAGAAAGCACACAGATTCATAGAAGCATGACCAACAGATAAGCAACTTCAACTGCATTTTATTTTCATACAGATACACATATGTACCTGTCCTTTTGAGAGGCTCTCCCAGCGGTCTGGTCCTTGAGGAAGGAGCGAGTGCAGTAGCTCCATTCTCTCTCTCAGAGGAGGCAACAGCATTGTGGCTCCCACGGAGAGAGTCTCAATGACAGCCTACAAAACCCAACTTATTTTCACTGATCAGAGAAAAACACAGGCCACAGTAAACCAACACAGCAACAAATATGTGGCAATACGCATGTAAACACAGACCTCCTGGATTTCATCAGGTACTGATGCATCCATAAGCCTGAAAAGCAGATTGCGGAGTGGCCTCGCTTGCCGTCCCAAGATGCTGGTGGCCACGCCCCCCGCTAGTGCTAGAGCCAAGTGGTTGGACAAGAGCCGTAGACATAGTTTCAAGAAGTTGTGATGCTCCCTGTTGGCCCAAAACAAATTTGTGCAGGAAGACACACTCTCAATATTTAATAACCTTCAGGATGGTTTAGAAAATCAATTGAAACATAATCTCATCTAAAATTACATTAGCAGCAGTAATCTTCCAGTGATAGTTAATGCACTTAAAAACAAAGCAGGCTCCACTCGTCTATAGTGGTGGAAAGAATACATACTTGGAAGACGGGAAAGGCAGCGGTGGGATCTCGTTGTTGATGCCGTCACAGTATCGTTCCAGAAACGAGCGGAGGTGAGAGAAAGTGCTTTCTTCCAGGTCCACACAGTATGGCCTATGCCAGGCCACCACCTGCCTGTATACATACACACAAGATCATTAGCATAAATATTATGATTAGAAGAAAGAACACGACAAAAAGGCTTCAACAAACCAAGGTCTAAAAGGCACAAATGCATTTAAAATATATTGTATCTTCACATACAGGTTTCAACAAATGCATTACTTTTTTAACAGAAGCTTATGAAAGGATTCAACAGGTTTGCTAACCTGTCTCTCGGGAGGGCAGTCCATGCCAGGCTGTGGGACGTGCCAGCAGAGATCTGCTGAATAGCCACTCCATCTAAACCAATCACCTTCTTTGGTTTGGTGATGGGACCGGTGGAATTCCCTTGACCGCACTGACCCATGGAGTTATTCCCCCAGGCATACACTTCATTGTCTTTATCAAAAACATGCACAGAAAAAAAAAATTACCCGCCCATTTTCACTAATTCATGTGAACCATGTGCTGTTCAAGTACACAGCGTCAAATTGTCTGTGACATAATGTGTGAGGCCCCCATGCTTCACCTTATCTGAGTCCGAGTCAGCACATAACCTTCTGCTACTAATCTGACCCCCCCTCCCCCTCCACTATCTCGAACTACAGTTTACACAACCCAGTACAGCCCTAAAAAGGAAGACTCCCAAAACCAACATCACCAAACCACCAGCCACTGAGTTTACAATACAATGAAAGTGAAAAGAATATTTGAAGAGGATGTCACCTAACCAAACTCTAATGATAATTTACTGTAATTGCAATATCATGTGTGTGTATATATATACACATACATACATACATACATACATACACACAACTTAAAAATGTGTTAAAAAATTTGATAAAATATTTTTTTTTGTATTTAAATAATATAAAGTATGTCAAAATAAATAGGATATAGTGATGGTGTGCAATCACAACCTACTGAAAACTACTAAACATTTATTCAATATTTAAAATTATAAAATTCTGGCTTCCCCATTTCGCTCGAATTTGCCTGCTGTCTTTTCCCAAGCAACTCCCGCTCCCCAACTCATCTCTGGTGAAGCCTGCACGGTCACGTACATAAAAAAGATGTACATTAGAGTCAAGCTGCAAACTCGGTACTATCAAAGACTTTGTGTTACACCTCCTATATTTTTCGATCAGATTTAAGACCTAATGCCTAGCAGAAAAAAATAATAATAAAGAAATAATAATTTCAGACTTTTAAGACTTTTTAATGCCCCACGGTAACCCTGATTGAAAATAAAAGTAAATTATTTGTCGAGCCCTATATGGAAACATCTCATTCTCTTTAGGAATGTTGTTGCTCTACCAACCACTTAAGCATACCAGAGAGGGCCATTTAAATCCAATGGGTTTACAGTGATCCTTACCATGTGATAAAGCAAGGCAGTGGCTGTCTCCAATGGAGATGTCTACAACTCTGGTTGTGGCAAGTTCCTCGATCAGCTTTGGCCTTAGAGCAGTGGCCTCAGATGAACCACAGCCAAGACACGCACCACAGCCCCAAGCATACACCTGAACATTACATATACATAATAACTGGTGTTTTATAAGGATTATTCACTGCGTTAGAGTCAATACAGTCAACATTGGCTATTAATTTGTGGCTTAGTAATGCGTCATACCTGACCAGTAGAGGTGAGAGCCAGGGATGACTGGCTGCCAGCACATACTTTGCGTAAGAACATTCCCTGGAGCGCCTCAACCACCTTGGGTTTATACACACGATTGGTGTCACCATGACCCAGTTTACCTGCAGATAAATGCCAGAAACTTCACATAGAGTACAATAATTATATGTTGACAAAGAAAAGAATTCAAGAATAAGATTGTCTCAAACAGAACAAGTGGCTGCAAAACAACAGCAGAACAAGTGGCAAAGGCTAACTCAACGCACCATTGTCTCCGCCTCCAAAGGACCAGACTGTACGTCCATCTTTAGACAGTGCAATGGTGTGGGAGCTTCCACAGGACACTTCACCTACATTACTGATGTCTTTAACTAGCGTGGGAATGTTCCTACTGTTACTGTCACCATGACCTACAAGTGTAGACAAATGTAATCAATGATCATACATTTCATATATTTTCCTGCATTTTTTTTTTACCAAAATACAGTAAAAACAGTAATATTGTAAATAATGTTACAATTCTAAATAACTTTTCTATTTATAAGATATGTTAAAATGTAATTTACTCCTGTCATGGTAAAGCAGAATTTTCAGTATCATTACTCCAGTCTTCAGTGTCACTTGATCTATTGATGATTCTAATATGCTGATATGCAGCTCAAGAAACATTTAGTATTATTATTATATTGAAAATAGTTTCTGTGAAAACTGTTTTTTTAATATGTATAATAAATATTTATATACCTAATCTGCCAAAATCACCCTCTCCCCAGGTGTAGAGTTCTCCATCCTCACTGACTGCAGCACTGTGTCTATAGCCTGCTGAAACACAAACCACCACCTACAAACAAACACACACACACACAGAGAAAACATAAATCTTTTAAACACTCAGGTCCATTTAGAGTGCCCAAATAGCTCATGTGATGAACTGCATGAATTCAGTACCTTTCCTTGTAGAGGGCCTTGTATTAGTTTGGGGTATTTCTGGGTAGAGCTGTTGCCATGACCCAGTTTGCCATAGTCTCCATCACCCCAGCTGAACACCTCCCCCTCAACGGTGAAGGCTAACGTGTGGCCGTCTGAGCCTTTGGATGATGATACTTTCTTAATGGCACGGTGAGGTTCAAATGTCAGCTTTTTAAGAGTGGACTGGTTGTTTGAGTCGCCCAGTCCCAGGCGGCCATAGCTGCCCTTTCCACATGCTCGGACTGAACCATCAGAGGAGATGACGAATGTGCAGTACTGGCCAGCTTCAATCTAAAAGACAGGAGATGTGGTCATCAAATATCCATTGTGGGTAAAAATGAGGATACTAACACAGTATGAATAGTTATTATGAAGATTCTTACTACCGTTTGTGCATCACTGAAGCTGGGAGCTAGTTTGGGCTGGAGGATTTTCTCTTGAGTGCCCTCTACAAGCTGGTGGCTGCTGTTGCTGCCCCACACATAGACCTCACAGGTCTCAGATACCATGGCCGCCTCACCTGCCTGGATGCTGTCTGGACTCGCACAAGTTCTTGAGTAGTCTGAAGCCATCCGACACACCTATAACATCAGGAAACCGATTTGGAACAAAACGGGAGTGACATAAATTCCTAGGATAAATTCCTAGTATTCTATTTTTAGAAACAGCAGGACAGATTTGTTGTGCAGCATGTTATAGATTGCAGCTTAAAGCAGCAGAAACTCTTTTAATTGTGCACTCCGCCACTTGAAACTGGATTTTAGGGTGGCAAAATGTGAGATTTTTTTTTAAAGTCTGCACTGAATAATTAACATATGCATTCATACATTAATGTGTTTGACAGAGAAGCAGACTTATAATGAAAATTATGGCAATGTTTAGTAAATCGCCTATTACAGATAAAGTTGCCCTGCCAAGAGCAGTGAGTGGTTTCTCTTTTGCTTATCAGTGTTGTTATGTGATTTATATTACATAATTACCATGTTTGGTATGTCAATATAGCCTAAAGGACTATGTAATTATTAATAGCCATTCACTTTAGTTTTCGTTTGTTTTAGTAGTTTGTGAAGTACTTTATGAGGTCAAGGAGCATGTTGTGCACGCTCTCATTGATTCACCAAGATTTAACAAGTAAAAATCCTTGTGATGATTAAGGTGATGTTTAGTCCAATCCGAAGATGAGTTTGGCTTAGGGGGCGTCATAAAATCAATAGTATATAAAAAAGGGCAGATTTAGCTTCAAAGCATTTATGTTAAAATGATCCCACAACTCCCCATTTATATATTATTGTTTCATTGCTAATTTTTTTTTAATTTATTTTGGTCCACATTTACATGTATTGTTATGGTAGTACATTGAGCATTGGCAGCAGCTGCTACCTTTTAAGGATGAGGAAAATTAACAGAAAACAACAAAGACTCTTTTGTGTTGATGAATTTCATCACCAAACATTACAACCGTTTCACTCTATTCTAGGTCATACACAGAACTTGTTATAAACTGAATAAGTCCTTATGAAAGACGTCCAACATTCCCAACAGAATAAGAGTAATAACATTCAAATAGTAGATTGTTTTCTTAACCCTATATATATATATATATATATATACATACACTTATTTTATATGCAAATCTAAGGCCTCTAAATTATCAACATAATAAGAATCATCATAAAAGTAACATAACTATATTGTTAATAATATTTCAAGATGAACACTGAAGCAAAGATAGGTCAGGTTAACTTAATCATCCACACACTATTTTTTAGAAAAATGTTTAAATGTAAGTATAAAATATGATGATCTCATTTAAGGATTGTTTATTTGTGCATCTCACAATCATCACTTTATTGTATAAATTACTCAGTTTAGGCTACAGAATAAAACTGGGTATTTTTTCCTCCTTGAGTATGAGCTCCATATTCTCTGTAAAGACTAAAAAGCCTGATGTATCAAATATGATACTCAATTAAAAAATATATATATATATATATACAGTTTAAAAAAAAGTTTTTCATATGTCAGGCTTTACAGGGTTAAAAGACTCTAAAAAAAGAATCATTATTTCAATGAGTGATGGAAAAAATGGCATGACCTCTTCTTGTTTATACTACAAATATATATTATAAATATATGAATGTGTACGTTACCTCCTCAAACAAACAGAGCGCAGCCTCATATAGGGAACAGAGTCCATCAGGTGTGCGTGTTGGTTCCCTCCACTGGCTACGATCAGCAGATGAACCCTACACCACCAGACATCCAGTCATTTCACAATATCCAAGACTATGAAAAACACTTGTGAAAAAAGTTTGTTGTTAGTGTATGAAAGTTTTAGTAATGACGTACCAGTGAACGTCTCATCTGCATCAAAATGTTCATGAAGCAGTCATATCCCATCAGCCCCTCCTGGCTCTGCTCCAGGCTGCTGACACCAGCTGATGCTGCCAAGGCCATCTCAACCCACTCCAGCAGGTAGCGCAGTGATCCTCGTTGGGCTGCCAAGCCCAGCAGCAGCTCACATGCCAGCCTCCTCCCCACCACGTCAGCCCCGGAGTTCCGCATGGTCACCCCTTTCAGAAACGTGGTGACTTGGGTCAGGCAGTCCAAACCCATTGGTGGAATCTTGCTCTCATTGGCCAAGGAGAGTGGTGGAAGAGAGCCCACCACTTCAATGGCTGTGGTGATGACATCGTTGCAGAGGTTGATTCCTGGACCGGCTGGAGGAAGCGTCCAGCTTTGCCTGAGCAAAGCGAACAGCAAGCTAAGACCAGTTCGCACGCCCATCTCGATGAGGGCGTCTGTACTAGAGCGCGGCCTCTCGTTAACTGCTTGTAAGTCTGCAGAACCCAGAGTATTTTCAGTCGAGTGCTGTTGCTGTTTAACCTTGCCCTTGTCATGGTATTTGTTGGAAAGTGCATAAAAAACCCGCTGCAAGACGAGCAGGCGTTTACGTAGCGCAGTGGCGAAGGGTGAGTCCGAGCACACTGTCTTGGCCAGAGCCAGCTGACTGGCCAGCAGCGCGTCAAGATAATGCTCCTGTTCATCACTGGACAGACACTCTCGCTCAAAGTCCGGCAGTTGTGGGCCCTTCAAACATAGCACCTGCTGAGGGAGAAGAACCACCTCCTTATTGACCAGCAGCTTGCCATACAGCAGAGCGACGCCTTCACGGGTGGAGATGG
This sequence comes from Pimephales promelas, assembly GCF_016745375.1. The sequence goes on from NW_024121988.1 coordinate 2,346,968, forward strand.
ACTCGCTATCCTCAGCAATCCAGGAGCTGTTGAGATGCTCCAACCATTTTAGTTTTACAGGTGGTATCATCACAGCCATGGTGCCACCTTACACCCTCACCCTCACATCTGAGAGATAAAGAGGTACAGTGACTTAAGTGACACAGAAACATCAATATTTGATACAGATAAGTCAATAACTATTTTTATGTTATAAATATATTAAAGATTAAGTGGGTGTTAGATGATGGAACAATAGGGGAAATCAAGGCCCACTACATAAATTGTGACGACTGTAGTGGATTAGCTTAGCTTGTTGGCTTAGCTAGGGGAAATGAGCATGCACAAAAAAATTATTTTGATATTATATATTATTATATAAGGTTGACAGCTAAAAGGAGAACTTATGCATTTAATTGATCAAAAGTAACAACAAAGACGTTTATAATTTTACAAAATATTTCACCTTATTACCGTTTTACTGTAGGCTATTTTGATCAAATAAATGTAGCCTTGCCTCTGGGAGCATAAGATAATTTTTTTAAAAGATTAAAAAACCATAATGATTACAAATGTTTAATTGGTAGTATACATAAACTGACAAAGACAAAATGTCCAACATTGGTTCAAAACCAGTACTTAAACCTTAACTGTTACACACACATACCCAGAGAAACCAGTAACTGAAATAATTTTACCTCTAGAAGTCTCTCCACATTCCTGTATACCAAGGTCCATAACCAAAGATTAACAATAACAATACAAAGTGATGATAAAATATGCTTTCATCCTAAAACCAGTTTGATTCTGAGAAATTTACTTCAGAACTAGAAAGTTCATCAACTGAAGATGATGGTTTGATGACACATACTTGTCATCTTGCCAATGTTCCTACCGATGCCTGGGATCTTTTCAAGAAGATGACAGGCTCTGTCAACTCAGCACAAACGCATGTATAAATGTAGGTCTTGAGTCAACCCATTGATTATTAACTTATTTATCTAGTCAGCAAACTTTCATAAGCAGGTTGACGTTGGACTTTTTTGGTTCTGATCTTCTTTTAACTATGGTCTGTAAACCTGACCAAAAGTATGACACTAATGAAAGAGAGAGGCTTATCTAATGTATGCATTGGATGGTTTACACCTGTTTCTTACACCCCCTTTTAGTTGGTGCTATATAGACAGAATTGATTAATCTCCACAAGTACCTGGGGATAAGGAACCAAGGTGTATATTCCAATCTGATCTACCTTCAGATTGTCAGAAGGATAAAGCAAGTCCTTACAGGCAGTTACATAATACGACATACTTGACTCTATAAGTTACAGGTTGTCATGCATTAGTAAAGCATTAGTAAAACAGCAAAGGAGGTTATTTAAGCCATTCTTATACTCCAAACAGTGTCATATCTTACTAATAAGCACTTTGATTGTCTGTGAAAATTTGGGTGACATTTCCACCCAGCTGTTTTCGTTGCGATTAACGGTGTTGGGTTTTGACAACCTTTTGGTTTGCTTATTCATTCAGCTGGCTAACCCATCTTATCACATAGCTTGCCATGCATAGTCCGTGCTACGTAAAATACATTCGCGAGGAACATCTATCTACTTAAATCATTATACGACATCTGGAGCATATTTTATATGTATTCAAAAGGAGTGTACTTCCATGCTAACGTCTGTAAGTGAAATGGAACTTTAGCTTGTTAGCATGAGACCAGCTAACAGAACAGTAGAAGCCAACAAGCTAAGCTAATCCACTACACTGAAATTATTCCCTAACGTCACAATTTGTGTAGTGGGCCTAGATTGAATTATAACACTGATAGAGTTTCAAGTCAAATAACCAACTGTCCTGTGAGTATAGGACTATATAGCACAGGTAGACCGACGCATTAGCCCGGCTGTAGAGCTGCTTGTCGGTGGTTGCCAGGCTGTGATCAACTCCCTCCGCCACTCACTTCACATGAGTCAGCTCAGCTGCTGATATTTCACATTAAAATCATGCACCCAAACAAACATCTGCCCAATGTACAAGGCATGCATTTGACACAAATGCTGCTACAAAAACAGAGATGCCAATTCAGAAGATTAAACACAATGTCACATTTAAAATGGTTTGAACCTGTCGGCTATTGTGGTAATAAAGACCTGAAAAGGTGAGGCTGGAGCTTACCATAAACTGCCAAAGGCCTATTCAGTGAATGCACGAAAGTGGCTTTCATGGCGATTAAAGATCCCTCGGCACCGGCATGTGACCGTGCATTATAGAAAATACTCGTAGCCACTGGGTTGATCTGGTAAGGCTGAATTGAGAGTTGGGAGTGTGCAGAGCAGTGCTCAATCCCTGCTAGACTCAGCTACTGAGAAATAAGCGGCAGGCTCAGTGCTGTTCAGTCCCTCCCTATCATTCATTACCCGTTGTACAGAAAAAAACAGCGCTTAACGTTACAGCTCTGGGCGACAATAACATACCTGTCATTTGGAATAAATAAATATTGTGTAATATAATCAATGCTAGCGGTGTCCGTTATTTGAGAGCCACACTACGCTACAGTGAGTGAACAATGTTATTTTACTATTATTTGCATACTATTATAGCATAAATGAATATTTAGAATTAGAATTTATTTGTATATTTTCAGTTTATATTTATATCTTCATTTAAATGTAGGTTTGGTACTGTAATTTCTATTTGTTTTTTTAAATAGTATTTCTAGCTTCTAACATTTTTTTCAGTTCAGTAATTGAAGTTGGCCTATTTAACTTGCAATAAGTTCCCTTAGTTGTCTAGGCAGCATTTCTAATTTTAGTTTAAGTTTTTCCTTTATATTTACATTCAAAATACATGCATAGGCTAAATAATACTGGCTACATTCAACTAAACCTAAACAGACCAAACCTAAACATTTTTTTTTTTTTTTTTTTTAAATGGTGTCCACTGCACACGTATGGATAAACATTGTCCAGAACTATCTGAGTACACACAGCAGTCTAATAAAAGGTGGATAATGTGGTTGTGGGGCAGAAGAATTGACACGTTTGTTCTTTAATTGCAACAATCCATTCGATCATCCCTGACTTGCCCAAACTTCATAAGGGACAGTAGCTAAGCACGCCCTCAGAGTTACCTAACAACAAACATTATTATGAGGCCTTAGGGTTTCTCAAACTCCGAAACTCGGTCCTGGAGGGCCGCTGTCCTGCAGAGTTTAGCTCCAACCCTTATCAAACACACTTACCTGTGACTTTCTAGAGACCTTGATTAGCTTGCTCAGGTGTGTTTGATCAGGGTTGGAGCTAAACTCTGCAGGACAGAGGCCCACCAGGACCGAGTTTGAGAAACCCTGAATTAAACTAAACCTACTTTTCATTGACTACATGTCTGTGGGTTCCAAAGGAAAGAAGATGTAAACGCTGCCCCCTGTCGGACTAAAATAATAATGCAAAAACAAGTTTTTTTCCTGCTGCTTTGTGGTATGCTGTATAGAGAACTGGAGAGTGGCAACCACAAGCGTTGCTGCAGTAGACAACGCATTCACTTGGAGCTGAAAATGACACACTTCCAAGGGTTCTGCCTTTCATGATAAAACCATCCACAAATTGTTATTTAGAGGGTTAACCGCTGCAGCATATGAATGAAAAGCTCTGTTGCTCAGGAGAAAAAACAAGTCAAATTACCATGACAGTCATTTAAGGATCCTGGTTAGTCGTTTAGCTTTACAGTTGCACTTACACAACCGGGTTAAGTGTCCTTACTGTATGACAGCATGTGACAATGACACATGTGACAAACACTGCAAAATATTTTTAAGAGAAATTGAACATAAAGAAATACTATGTATCCTACAACATGCATGCATTTGATTTATCAGAATATAGCAGTTAGTCCATAAAAGGATCCTTTGAAGAAACCTTGCAAAGAATGAATGCAACATAACACTGAAACTGACAATGTACTGTATCTAACATACATTAAGTCGCCTATTATAACAGTTAAAATATGATAAGTGCCAACATAATGCTCAAGCTTAAATGCAACTCACCAGTAATGGGCACAATGTAGCAGAGTGATCATATGGTTATGGAATAACCTCCTTTAGGAGTTAACAGCTTCTCCCAACAGTTCACCAAGAATCAACACCCCTTTCCAGTGGTTCCAATAGTGTAGTCAATTGTATAAAAGAGTCTGCACTCTGATAGGTCAATGAGTACTTGCTGGAAGGGGCATCATTCCACTAAGCATAGCAACTTATGTCATGCAGACATAACAATCAGTACTTTTTAAACACAATATAAAATCAAACACTCATTCCTTTAAAACATTACAGTGGACGGCAACTGAAAAAAGGAATAAAAATGGAATCTAAAAACTGAGGTCTGTTCAATAAATTAGTAGGGTTTAATCAAATAAGCTTGTTTCACTTGCCATTTCAATCTTATTTCATCGCAACTGGAAAACAAATAACCAAAGGTGGACATCATGTTCTGTGTAAATCAACCTGAACAAATTTACATAAAGAAAGGAAGAACCATGATTTTTAAATACGCCTAATACATAACATTTTGCTTTATGATTTTACAACTTACAAATAAAAAAGGTCTATTTGTTATTTTTAATAGAGGAAAAAAAAGACTAATTCAATTTGTGGCACCATTTCCCCCCTGACTTAATAGCAGTAATCTTAAATTATATATCACAATCATTATATGAATGGTGTTATATACTATTATAGAGTCTTCAGGTTGAGAGTCTCCTCGGGGTCATTAACATCTGCCTGGCATCAGTTGGAGAAGGGCATAATCACTGGCTGTACAATCACAGTGGCTCCACTCTTCTCATTGGCCATGAACATGATTATCACGTCAGCAGAGGTGGAATATAGAGATCCCATGTCTAGATATGGTACTCGGCACTGAGCTATATACAACTATTGCGTCTGTTCTGATTATTTAGGCTATGGTTAACAGTTTAAAGATATAGACAGTCATACTAACATAATCTCAACTAAAGTAATATATTAACAGGTTTCCTATGCAGTTTGGAAAAGTATTATATTTAATTTCCAGGTCTGGAAAAGTATGAATTTTTTTTTTTTCTTGACTATTTCCCTTATTCAGTTTTCTAAAATTTAAAGCTGCAGTCTGCAGGTTTTCCTCTTTGTCACCATCTCTTTTCGAAATTTCCAATTGCAGTCGTTCGCGGAATTATCAACTTTACGTGAGTTGTACTTCAACACCCTCGACACGGCACAGCGCGGATGAACACAATGTTTGAGGAGAGTGTGCAGCTGTCAGTCGCTGCTCTGGTGAGGATACTGGCATTCAGAATCACAGACTAATTCTTTTTGGAATGAAGACCAACATAATAATAATATTCACCGGAATATGTCATTTGAATTAGTACGAAACATTCACTTTTGATCTGGTTCTGACATTGCAGTAAATCGCGCTGATTAAATCTAACAATTGTTCATAAGTTATATCACGCAAAAACTGTGCAAATTAAACTTTGTTCTCAAATTTAATGTTAACAACGTCAGCGTTGCGTGACTACATGTAATGTCCTTCCGATATGTATACTTGTTTATGCATGCCTCTCTCTGACTGACCATACCTGCTTTTATTCAGATCTATATGTCCCAGCGCAGTATCTTCAGCATCTCGCCAGTGTTTATATAACGATGTGTGATCAGTGGATGGTGGGTTATTAATATGTCATCTCTGCTGGTCCAGGTTGCTGCCGGTCAGCAGGTCTCCTCCACAGGACCTATTCAGCAACTCTTTCAGTGCTTCATTGACATCGGTATTAAACACGCTGCTAAAGCTACAGTTCGGGAAGGTAACCTGGAATGAACCCACCACTTCCTGTACCCACTGCAGCTCAGCACAGAGCTCCTTCTGCAGAGCCTCAAAACGTGTCTGCCTCTCCTTGTATCGCTCGCTCACTCGGCTAACGCTGCCATCCACGCTCCTCATGTCTTCGTGAACACCCCGTCTCTGGGCTTCGACTTTACGAAACTCATAACGAAGCTGGGACAACTCGTGTCTGATGCTTTCGCTTTCTTCTTTGTACCACATCTCCTTCTCATTGTAAATGGACACTAGCGCATCAATGTCCTCCTGCAAGGAGTCGTGGGCCGACGCCAGCTGGCAGAAAGTGCCCTCCATTGCTGACACGTCCTCCTCCACCTGTGCGAAGCGTTCAAAGTTGATGTAGGTGTTATTAGGAGGCATGCTGGAGTGGGACTTGATGGTGTACTCTTTAAGACGCTTCGTCTTCAGCTGCCTACGCTCTCTCTTCCTCTCTGGTGCTTTACTGCGCTCGTCCTTATGCTCATTAGACTGCCAATAGACAATGGAGTTAAGATTGAGGGAATATCAAAATGCACTGTACTATAGAGCCTGTTCAAACCAAGAACTATAAAGATGACAATAATGATGACTATATTAGCAACCACACCAACGCACGATAACGTCTGTGACTTTAAATGCTCAAGCTCTTTAAATCAGTATGGATTCTGATTGACTGTCAATGTTTTTATTGTTCATTAGTTAGAAAAAAGTGATTCCAATGATATAATTCATCTTTGTCAGAATTGTTAGAGTTGTGGTGTGGATGGTGTGAACTGTTATTTTACATTTCGAATTTTTTTATTGTTATCTTTATAGTTATTGTCGTTGGTGTGAACGGCCCTTGAATGTCTTTCAGGTAAACGATCTCAAGCTGATAACATACCTTGATCCAAGGGTGGTTCAAGGCATCTTGAATTGTAAGTCTCTTTCTGAAATACATAATAGAGATGGTACTTTATGCCATTTTACTTTAAACAAGCATCATATTTTGCTCTCTGTCTCAAGCTCAAAGCTCACACTCAAATACACATGATTTCTAGGGATGTCCCGATCCGATCCACGGCATCGGTATCGCGCCGATACCGGCCCAGAACGCTAGATCGGAGATCGGAGGGGAGAAAAAAATATGAGCGATATCCAGTTTAGCGGCGCAGCCTGTCACGTGATGATTGTTGTGTTTAAGCACACGCGTGCAGAGAATCACTCTCGCTTTTGCGCACGGATTCTAATGTAATCGGATGATTCCACAAAAGCTGCATTTCAGTCTTCTCAGAAATTCATTGGCTATCAGAAAATAGCGTCATTTCATTCTCTATTGCAACTGGATAGATAAACTGTCACTCAAAGAGAGAGCGAAACTGGCGCGCGTATAGTTTGAAGCGAAATTTACGCGCGTGACGCGCGTCAGAATCAAAATCCGTTGGCGGTCATTGTTTTTATGTCGACCGAGCATTCATCAAGAGAGTTACCGCTCTGTATTTACTCTGGATAGCAGAACAGCGGCGTGGGGATCATCGTCGCCGTATATTTGTGTCCACCGGACCCTTCGGAGCCGAACCGTTTGGCGAGTTTCACCATTTGCTCGCTCCAGGAGCTGCGCTGGATGACGGCCGCTGTCAGCGGTACTTCCGCCTGTCACGCGCCCAGTTTGATGACCTGTTGTCCCGCATCTGAGCGAGGATCACCCTCGCCCGGCCCCTCATCCATCTAATCTGGCTGTCATTTATTTTTGTTTTGATAATAAATAGAGCCAGCCTTCAAAAGTTATTAACCTGTCCTGTGATTTTTTTCTCTCTCTCACGTCCAGACACGAATGTATGCACATATGTTGATATATATATATAGCGCGCTATGTATGTTATGCGCGCAGTATGTCTCGCTCTAGATTCCGGGAGATTTGAACTAATTTGCGGGCATCAGGGAGACGCTATCAATGTGCGGGAGACTCCCGGAACTTCCGGGAGACTTGGCTGTCTTTACAACATAACACTATTTCTAGATATGGAATGAATAACATTCAATACAAAATGAACATGTCTCCATATAGAAATAATGTTTTAAGTGATGAAACATTTGCTTTGTTGTGCATAATCCCACCATGCATTTAGTCATATTAACAAAATAATTTATTGAAGCATCCAGACACTTCACCACGTGAGCAAGCAGTTCAACTCGGGCGGCAGATGCGAATTCGCGTCAAACGCGTGAATGCACAACGCTCAATTCGCGCCATTCGCGCCAACTTGATTCGCGTCTTCCGCGCCGCGCTCCACGCCTCATTCGCGCCGCAGGAATTTTTCTTGCATTGACTTAACATTGAAATCATTCGCGCCTGACGCCCTATTCGCGTCCGGTGTGAACGTAGCATTAGTGCGTCGAAGTTGTGATAGCGCTGTCGGCTAACGGGAAATGCTACTATTTACATTCCATGGATGTTTATTCATATATACAATTGTTTTGGACTAAAAACTTCTTCAAATTGGATTGTATGGACGCTTTACAGTGAAACCAAACCATTTTTGTTGGAATGTGGACTAACAGATGGCTAATTGGTGAGTTTCTTCCAGTTTGTGTTGGTTTGTTTTGGCTGTTGGTGGTCTGACAAAGAGACAGATTGTGCCCGCTGTGTTGATTGTATCTTAAAATGGTTTACGTCGTTCGAATCACGAGTTTCTCAGCTTTCCAAAGATATGTATTATGTTTACTTTTGTGTTTGTTTTGTTTTGTCTTTCACAAAGTTAAACCTATAAACCACCCTGTGGGCCGTATACGGCACGTCGGACCACGAAAAAAAAAAATATCGGACTAATATCGGTATCGGCAAAACCCAAAGGTGCGGCATCGGTATCGGTATCGGAAGTGAAAAAGTGGTATCGGGACATCCCTAATGATTTCAGATGATCTCAGCTTACTCACTTGGTGTCTTTTTCCAGCAGTTGTCTTATAAAGTTCTTGGCAAGCTCACTGGTGTGGCCAAAGAATTCATCATCAAACTCATAGTTCATGGCTGAGATGTTTCCCAGGGTGTCTTGCTTCGTTTCTCCTAGGAAAGGAGACGCCCCGCTCAACCTGCATTTAGAAAGCATATTAGCAGAACATTGGTAAAATCACACATTTTTATATTTAGGCTTAAAAAAATGGTGTACTTACAGAATATATGTAATAACACCAACACTCCTATAAAAGGAAAGCACTTAATTATTTGAAATAAAAAACAACAATATCAAATTACTGAGATATTTTACTTAAAGGGTTAGTTCATCCAAAAATGAAAATTCTGTCAGTATTTACTCACCCTCATTTTGTTCCAAACCTCTATGTGTAGGAAAAAATACATACTATGGTAGTCAATGGGGATTGAGATCTGTTTGATTAAAACATTCTTCCAAATATCTTCCTTTGTGTTCAGCAGAACAAATAAACACATAGAGGGTTGGAACAACATCAGGGTGAGTAAATACTGCCAGGATTTTCATTTTTGGGTGAACTAACCCTTTAATATACATTACAAAATGATCTTACCACATATCTGCTTCCAGTCCCAGTGGTTCATAATTAACAATTTCTGGAGCTGAAAAAAGCAAAAACGATACGTGGAACAAAACAATAAGAATTAAAAAAAAGTGTGTTAGGGGTCGTTCACACAGAATGAGTTTTTGCATTCCACTGTGCTGCTTTTCCATTGTTTTTTCTATGTGAACATGAGCTAGACGGACGTGTTTGACCGCTGCGTTGATGTCTTACTGTATGTCTTTTTCAGCATCTTTTGCATTACAGAGTGCTCTAAAAATGCATAAAAACTGCGTCTCAAGTTTTTCAACGTCAAAACATTTTCTGTGTGAAAGGCCCCTTAGTGTGCACAGTTAAGGCTGCAGGCTTTAGGGTTTAAACAGAATATATATCATACCAACAAACTCTGGTGTTCCAAAGATGTTTTTAAATTCAACCCCTTCAGCAATCTTGTGGGCCAAGCCAAAATCAATGAGTTTGATCCGGGGAAGTGGGGCGTTCTTATCCAGAAGCATGATGTTTTCAGGCTGTGAACCGGAAAATAAATTACACACACAGGAGCACACCCACACTCATATGCACACAAAGACACACTGTTCTACTGACAGAGAATTCTTCAGTGTTTCACATCTGTCAGCGCAAATATGCTGTACTGTAATAATCTGGGCAGTGTTATGAGACCAGTGGGTGTAGTGTACCTTCAAGTCAAAATGAGCAATATTCCCTGTGTGTAAATAGTGGACGCCCTCTAGAATCTGCTTGATAAACTGTGTGGCTTCTTCCTCACTTAAAGACTCTTTCTGTGCCAGAAAGTCGAAAAGCTCTCCTCCAGACACCCTACAAAAATATATAATCTCTTCTCAATAAGGGTAGGCAGGTGAACTAAAACTAAAATATGCATTTTAACTTTGCAATCGCAAACTCATATAATAATGAAATCATTTGTATTAGCATCAATACAAGCTCTACTCACAGCTCCAAAATCAGCACCACATCTGTCTTGTTCTCAAACACATCATGTAGCATAACAATATTGGGATGTTGTATCTGCTGTAGGATGTTGACCTCTCGCTCAATCTCTTCTCGGAGCACACCTCGCCGGCTGGCATTACTCTGGCGTTTCTTTATGAACTTAGCTGCAAAATCCCGGCCTGAGCACTTTTCACGACACTGCTTAACAATTGCAAACTGCCCACTGAAAGACACATGAACTGTTATAAAACACAAGGGCAACAATTTCATGTTATAAATATAAATAAATATAAATAAAAGGTATTTCTAGAAAAGATTTTCAGATTTGAAACTACACTGTGGAATCAAGGCCGTAACCAGGGTCTTAAAATTAGCGAGGTCCGGGGTGTTGTGTAAAGAATTGTGCTATAATAATGGTTAGGCTATTGGATCTCCATTTCCCAGTGTCCCTTTTTTTAAAGGAATTTGCCATATATATATATATATATATATATATATATATATATATATATATACAGGGGTTCAATTTGGATTTAATTATGTCCCCCTATACATGGGACCTATGAATGCATCTGTGTAATATGTATGATCAGGATTGCAGCAATCAGGAAAGTAAATCAATAAATCACCAAGTAAAGAGCAAACTTCTTACCTTCCAAGTTCCTCTCCAATCTCATAGAAATTCTCAACCTGCTGCTGCTTGAACACAGCCATTGTGATCTTATTTAAAACAAAACAAAAACTCTTCTTATTTACTGGACTCATAACAAATAGTATGCACAAAGACTTACAATTGTTTAAAAAACAATATAAATTTTCTGTGCGTGTGAGTCAAAATGACACTTTATTGCGTACTATAGGCTACAAGCTGATCATACAGTATTAGTTTGTTGTGACCTAAATATTTCATTTATGATGGAGGGACAAATTTAGATCTTAAGTGTGCAAGATAACGACGAGGCCTCACCTATATTTAGCCTAAATTTATCCAAGGAAAACGGGTGTCTAGAATGGAAAATGAAAAAACAAACTCATAAAATGCAAATTGGAAAAATCTGTTTTCACAGGTATATTCTGACTTACAAGACCATGCTATTTGATGTAGGCTACTACATTTTGATGCTGAAAGGAGCTCATCTTGAGAAGAAGCGTTTTTACCTGACATGACAGCTTTATCTAGTACTAGCAGACCCTGTCTGATCGTCACAACACTGGATTACCACATCTCAAAAAGACGGTGTAGGCTAATGCACTTCATTATAGGCATTCGAAAAAATATTTAGGAATAGACTTTAAGGCAAACGTTACACAAGCACGAGCAGACTTGACTGTAATAAAAAAAGTAAACATTTAAGGGCGTAACCAAAGAGTTTGTGTGAAAAAAATGCATGTTTAAGATCAGTAGGACAAGTACAAGATATTTAGCCTACCTGTCATCACCAACAAATGTGTTCCGTTCTGAATCCTTTCATGCGTCTTTCATAGAGGAAAGCACACTAGTCGTGATCCCAGCAGCTTGTTTCTAAAAGTGGACACGCCACCTGTTGAACTCATGCCTGAGCGTAAAAACGACAACACACTGACAGGCTTGTCCCATGACTAAATAAAATTACCCGACATAATGTATTCTTCTGAATTGGCTACATCGATGTTGTCACCTGCCCGTTCAGTCGCATTTGTCGCTGACTGCAGTCGTTTTCAGTCAGATTAATCAATGTTGTTTGTTGTCTCACCCCTCTGTTCTCTGTACTGCTGCTGACAAGTGCTAAAATTATCACTTTTAACATGTGGCAAATAGTTGATTTAATTTTGTTGAATAGGCCTAGGCTACTTTTAAGTAGTCTAAATATAAGGTCATGTCATACTTGTTTTAACCAATATTTATTTTAAAAAGACTTTTAGTTGTAGCCCGCACAGTAGCCTAAAAACTATCAAAAATATATAAAATATTTTGGCTCCCTCGTCCTTATAGCTCAGTCTTGGTCAGACGTCACTCTGCCTACCAGGCAGTGGACCTATCAGCTCTCCATCTCCGCCAGTGTCTCCAACTGGTTAAACTGTCTCCTTCCTCCGTCGACTCTGCTGTGGGTCTTCATCCTGGAGATATATCCAGCTGCAGACCCGCAGCACCACCAGTTTCAGAACCCCAGTTTCAGAACCCCAGCGCCAGAACCGGAAGTGAAGGAGGGGCGGAATTATTATTATTGCATTATAATTATTTTAGCAAGCATGTAAGGACAAACCCGGCCTTGAGTTCCTCATTTGATACATTGTAAGTTAAATTTAAGCAAAATTGTTGTGATAAAACAGGCCTAGCTTGGGTTGAATTGGTCCTTTTGTATAGATTTTTAACAAAATAATGCCGAATTTTCTCTTTTTTTAGATTTTGACATTATTTTACACGAAAAATGCATGCTGCACATGTTCTTGTGAAATAAAGTATATTTTATAAAAAAATACCCATGCTTTTTTATTTATTTTTTATTAAACAATCAAAATCATCTTACAAATACATCTTCAATATCAAAACAATTTAAGATTTTTGTAAACACAATAAAGAAATAAAGAAATAAATAGAACATAAAATATCACAGAGGTCTAATGAGTTATCAGATTGTGTATAATTTTGAAAACCTCCAATGATTGTCTTGTTTTATATCTTTCAAAGCTTTTATACAAAGTTAACTCCTTCATAAAAACCAAAAAAAAAAGGTCTTATCTTCCTAAATCTACACGTATGTATAAACTGCTTAGCTAAAATTATTCAACTGTTATACATTAAAATAGAGTCTGGTTGAACCAGGCTACATTAAAATGCCCATAAGTTTCAAGTATTATTTTTTTCACCATCATGATCAGGAAGTAACTCGTAATACAATGAAACGAATAACTGAAACTGTATACAATTATTTTACACAAAATCAATGTTTTAAAATGCTTATTGTACAGTAATGTATAGCATCATAACGTAGTAGGACGTTTCTTGTTCAATAAAAGCTTCGTTTCATGTGTAAAATACCCTCCAAATTACGTTAGGTGGCGTTATTAGGTTTCAAATCTAAGCTCCGCCCCTCAATTACGTTCCGCTGGTGTTGGTTAGAATCTAACACCGCCCCTCACTTCCGGTTCCGGCGCTGGGGTTCTGAAACTGGGGTTCTGAAACTGGTGGTGCTGCGGGTCTGCAGCTGGATACTATAGATCCTTGCTGTTGTCTGGGTCCCTACCTACCCGACTGTTGGGAGGTGGGGGACTATGTAACGTTTAGTTCTGTCTGTTTAGTTTTATTGTGTTTTGATTCGGTTTTCCCAGCCTTGGATTCCTGTGTTCCCTGCAGGGGAAGTTTAGAACTAGAACTGCAGAACTAGTTTCTAATTTACGCACCTGTCCTGTTTTGTGAATACTCTGTCTGTGTATTTAAGCCTTTAGTACATTCAGTTCTTTGTTCGGTCTCATTCACGCTTAAGTGGTTTGTGGTTGAAAGTTTTTCTCGATCACCAGTATGTAGATAAATAATAAAGAATAAAAATAATTAATAAAGACTGTTTATTTTGGACACTCCTTTGTTTCGTCGTGCTATTTACGCAACCACTGTTACACTTTCATATTCTTTTTAAAATTTTGTCTAAAACACTTAGATACAACGAATTGCAAATATATAAATATTTGGTTGAAATATCTTTATGCTTTGAGGCCAATAATCAATATCGAAATTGGCGAAACATGGCAAAATTGCATAAAGTGCACTATTAGTAAACTATTTCACATTGGTATTGTGAAACACAAATGACTGCTATTAATAAGACTCTGAAACTTTTATTTTCCCAGTTGAGAATATTTACTTATGTATTAATACTGTATAATCTATGAAAATGTGCAGTTGTTGGCCTATTTCCTGATCCAATCAAGATTTTTAATCTTTGATATTTATAAGGATGGCAACTCTGACAGAAAAACCATCCAAAGATAATGCAATTATGAAATCACATTAGTGATTTTACCAGTTTTACCAGATTACCAGTGTTGTTATTGACTAGGCAGATAAGCTCAAACAATAGAACCTTTTATACTCGCAAGATTTACGTATGAGGAAACTAGGCAAATGAAGTGAGCCAGTCTTCCTGTCACAGTGAATGAGTGTTGCATTTTTAAAGATGGATAGTGGGGTTTATTGAATGTAAGCAGTGCACTTGAGAAGCTCACAATGGAGCAGATAGAGGCAGCTATGTACCAGAAGATGAAGATATCTGAGAGATTAAATGAAAAGCGGATGGAGCAAATGGAGGGAGATCTCAGCATGGAAAGAGGACAGAGGGAGCCCATCCTTAACTGGTTTGTGGAGACTCAGGCTGTGCTCATCCTGTGTGACGGACGTTTTCCACCCTGGTTCCAGGGTTTCATCTCCAGGCAGTAAGAACTAATGAAAGATAAGAAGTTTGGTAATGGTAACTGTTCCACCATGATCTATAAAATCATCTGATATGAACGTATATTGTTCAGGTGCAGGCGACTGAGATGCAAATGTTTATGATTGTGTATTGAGGCTGTTGCACTGTGGTAACTGTTGCTGTTTCCAGTGAAGCAGAAGATCAGCTCCAAGACAAGAATGTTGGTTGCTTCCTTATCAGACTCAGTGAAAAAGCCAGTGGATATATTCTTTCATACAAGTAAGAATCAAAATTGGTCTGGAACACTTTACCATAAGGTCTAATTTGTTAACATTAAGCCTATTTATGCGTTAGCTAACATGAACTGCAGAATATAATTTTACAGCATCTTTTTTAATGTTAGTTCACAGTGCAATAACAAGTGTTAGAAGATACAACTTTTGGTTTTAAAATGTAAATGTCAAGTTAATAAATTCTGTAGAAGCGTTGTTCTTTCTTAGTTAATGTTAACTAATGTAGTTTACAAACGAGATTTTGTCATTTTTATGGCAACCCCCCCCCCCTCCCCCACACACACACACACACAATGTACATATTGAAGCTGCTGAGCTTTGAGTCGTTTTCTCTAATGCCTTATGTTCACAGAGGACAGGATCGTTGTCGCCATTTTGTCATAAATCAAACCAAGACTGGCATGTTCTCCATTTCTGGTGATTCCACCACTCACAACAGTCTCAAAGAGATGATCAGTCACTTTAAAACCACACCAATCCAGCCTTTTGGAGAGTACCTGACTTCAGATAACACAGAGATGGATTCTGTAGGAGAGGTAAATATATGTTTGCATTCTTTGTAGTGCACTAATTATTCCTTGTTAAAAAAAAACAAAAAACAAACACTTTACCCATAAAGAAATTAATACTTTTAAAAACTGTTTAAAGTCAAGTTCATGCAAATTGGATGAAAATTACATTTAATCAGTAGCCTATTATAAGCTGTTTTGTATTAAGTACAGCCCCAGCTAAGATCACTAGCCAAATACAAATGCTTCACGCGAGTTCCGTCTTTCCCATGGAAAAGTGATTTGTAATTAAATGCAATACATTTTATCTTATGAGTTAACTTGTTTCATCTGACTCCATAAGATAAAAAAGGTTTATCAATGATATCTGCGTTACTGTTTGACTATTTTAGCTGACCTGCTGACAGGCTATGAGGAAAGTCGCGAGACCCTCCCTCATGGGCTAATCTGAATACAACCGCCCTGAACTCTCGTTGCATTTCTTTATATAGTCAGAACCATTTGCTTAGTTGTAATTTGCATTCGGACAAAGGATCAGAAGGTGTTAACTCAAAGACACACCCTTCTATGTGCAAGATATTTCTATATTCTTAAGAACCCTTTTGTTTTACTTATGAGACATACCAGTCACCCTGAGACCTTTAAAATGATACTAAACAATCCTTAATAATTCACATTAAAACTATATAAATTCTTGTGTGAGTGTTAAGTGTTACTGAGAGAGAGAGAGAGAGAGAGAGAGAGAGAGAGAGAGAGAGAGAGAGAGAGAGAGAGAGAGAGAGAGAATGTAGATAAGGTGCTCAGAGTAAGGGGCTGCAGGGTGTGTGTGAGAGTTTTTCACATGTTAATTTGCAAGCAAGATTGATTCCATGAACCAGTTACAATTTTTCCAGTCTTACAGAATTGTTTTATGTACTTTTGTGTTTCTTTTCTTCTAGGATGCCCCAAATGAGCTTTATGATGTGGTTAAAAATAAGCCCTGGGTTAATTCAGGAGTGAGCGTTAAGGCTCTAAGAAGTTTATGGGAACAAACTAACATTGTCCCGCATTGCACGCCTCCCGTTCTATCTTCTAAAAGTGGACGGAAACTCACAACCTCCACCTCTATTGACAGGAACAGTCTGTCACAGGTAACCATATCAGCTGCTTCCTTGGTTACTATCTCTCTGGTAACAACGGCTAATTTTGTGGCGTACATTTCTTTTTTTTTTATATCTGTTAAAATTCATACTGTATGATTTCAACCATTAGGGAATGAAAATTCCACCTGTGCCAAAGAAAAGTGCACCACTTCGGAATTCCTTAAGCGCTGGTTTTCCAGGTAAAAATCCTTCACATGAACAACCCAGCTTTTCAGAATCAAGGACATCTGGAAGGACAGGTGGAGATGAAAGAGTAAACAGCAGAAGTGATATCAGAGAAACAAAGTGGCCTCTCCACCATGAAAACCACCAGTCTTGTAGTTTTATGCCCTCCACCCCGCAACAGCCTCCCTTACTTCCATCCAAAACAGACTCCTGCTCTTACGCTGTCCTCGAACACCATACTGGAGCTGGCCGAGCGCCACAAACTAACAAAGTAGCCCTAAAGCCCAATCCAATCTACCAGGCCTCGACTGATGTTAACTCGGGGCAGAAGGAACAGCCAGAGCTAGTGTATGACAACCGTGCAAGGCCCATCGACAACATCCTTTTAGCAGAAAACCACTATCAAGACATACTTGACAATGAACATGTGCCTGAGAGCAACACCTATGAGGACATTCGAGTGACGGACAGCAATACATATGCAAGTTTGGATGAGATGCCACCACAAACACAAAACATCCTGGGGAAGAAGGTGAGATGAGACCTGACACAATTACAAACATATAGCCTACTGTACATAATTTCTGCATTAATTTATCTTGTAAAAAAATACTGAAACTGTTGTTTTTAACAGAATCATAAGTGGTGGAAACTTCGTCTGGATAACAAGAAGCTATAGTCATCACATTATTTGAAGAAACACCTCATTTAAGTTTAGAATTATAAAGTCATAATTTTCATGTTAGTGTGTGCATGTGTAACTTCAGTACAGTAGCTTCCACAGTTACAAAATGCTAAACATTGTTAATGCAAATACAATGGTAGCTTGATATTATTACGATGAAACATATTTTGAAAATGTATTTGAATACCTGTGTAGGATTACAAATTTATTTAAATGTTTAATTTAGGTTCAAGTACAATAGTATATAAACTGAGAAAGTCTAGTAGACTGAATTTAGCATTTGAGGTATAAAATGAGCAGATACTTTTCATCTTTTTATAGCTCTGGGAGCCCCTGGCTCAATCTGAATAGGGCATTTCAGAATGTTTGTAAACAATAGGCACCGCGATACTTCCGGGTGGCAGAACGCGAGCGGCTTCCATTGACTAACTGAAGAGATCCAGCCGGCAACTGAACAGTTACACAGTTAAAATCATTGTTGTTGATCAAAGTTGAATCTATGGCGAAAATATGTTGTGTTTGGGGTTGCGCCACCAGATATACAGCAAACGGTGTAGGTTTTTTTTATCGATTTCCTTCAGAAAAAAGTAAATCTATCCAGCAGAACCTGTGGGTGAGGAGGTTAAAGCGAGTGGACGTCGTCAAAAGTGCATGTCGTCTTCTAATTATGAGCCTGAGCCCGATTTAAATCCAACCATTTTAATACGTGGGTCGTTATATAACTGACGTTCTCAACTAACTTAGTTATTTCTATTACTTTCCATGTTACTTTCTTTTGAGCGGTGAGTAAATGCTTCTTCATCGTAAATGCTTCTGATTGGCCAATGCGTTCAATAAATCAACACATATGTCTGTGATTGGCTACATCGCTCATCGCTGCAGTCACGTTATAAAATGAAACTCTGCCATGTAACTGTTAAGTCATTTCTATTTTGTTTTAGTTGTTCTTGTTGCTTTTCTGCAACAGATGAATACAAATGTATTAGTTTTTATTTGTTTTATTCATAGATATTTCTAGTTTGCGGGAGTCCCGCGAATCGTTTTATTCTCCTGCAATCCGCACACACAGAGTGCATTACCGCCCGCACTCGGCCATCAGATCTAGTCCCGCGCCGCGGTCTAGTGCGTTGGGAGTGCACGTCTCTAGATCAAAAAAATCTAAGCTTTAATGATCATGTTAACTATGTCTGAATTTCCACCACGTCTGTTCTTGAATCAACTGTTGAAATGTAGATTAGGCTTCTGCCGGCGGTGTGTCTCCCTCCATGCAATTTACTAGTGTTGCCATAGGGACCTTCGGCTTTTGCCACCCGGAAGAACGTCTTTTATTGTTGTGACGTCATGGTGAATTGTCGTATAGTTATGCTCAGATTGTCTCCCCCTTAATGTAACAGAATTTTTCATTAAGCTCTATGATAATGTGAAGGTATGGGTGATAATCAGGCTGATTGGATAACCATACCTGACACTGCTATGCTGATATAGGGAATTTCCGGTAACTAACTCAATCCTATGCCTCATTTACATGCTTTGTTTGAGAGTGTCTACACCTCCATGTAACCCCTCCCCCTTGTAAGGAATATGAACACAAAGTATTTTGCCTTTAGCATAAACAGCAATAAAGAACCCTGCTTAAAAAAGATACTTCCGAGTCTCCTGGTCTTCGCTTCTGAGTTTTCAAACACTTTAGAAGAAAAAGTTCACAACACATCTGATTATACATAGTTATTGTTACATTCCTGCTGTTTTCTGTTTTCTTAGGACTTTATCTTTCAGTGTGTGCACAGCCTGTCACATTTAAACCAAACGTTTCTGTAAACCCAATCCAGTAACTCCACACAATTGTATGATACAATAGTCTTTGTCTACACATAACACAGCACAACTCAATAAAGCACTGAGATAATATTACAGTAAGTGCTCTGTATGAGGTTAGTATTGAGTAGATTGATTGCATTGTGCTTGGATGTGTTCCCCCATTTTATATTCATGTATGGAATAAGCTGTAGAAGTAGCAGTATAGAATATAGAGTGAATATAGACAATATATGTGCCCTCCATCCACTGCAATTCGGTCAAAGCTTGTCTAATAGCTGACTTATTGGATATCTTTGAGCCACTGAACCATTTATACTGGGTTTGGACTCTAAATACTGATACACTTAAAACCTCATGATGGATTGGTAAGCTGCAGAACAGCGTATTATGCTATTTAATAAACTATGTTTGCATTATAGCCATCAAAATGACCTCCCCTGGGCTTCACTGGCTGTAATAGATTCATGTTTAATGTATAAAGAGATTTGATGATTATTTTTTTCATGGGGTGTGTGGGTGGTGGTGGTGCAGTGGATGAGACACATGCCTTTGGTGTGAGAGATCTGGGTTCGAATCCACTGCGAGACACCAATGTGTCCCTGAGCAAGACACTTAACCCCTAGTTGCTCCAGAGGCGTGTGACCTCTGACATATATATCAATTGTCGCTTTGGATAAAAGCGTCAGCTAAATGAATAAATGTAATTTTTATGATAATTATATATATTTTAAATTGTACCATTACTTACATGATTAAATAATCCAATTATTATTAATAAGAATTCCATTTGGAGAGCTCTCTTATTCAGTTCTTACTAAGAATGCAATTGCAGAGCTCTTTAATTCAATTAGAGCTCTGCAATTATACATATCTTTAATTAGTTTTTTACTAGTAAAAATTCAATTAGAGAGCTCTCTAATTGTAATTGTTACAGTCATAATTGGATTAGAGAGCTCTGTAATTAAAAATGAATAAAAGTCAACTGAGACATATGACTAGTAATAATTCATTTGTAGAGCCCTCTAATTGTAATTGTTACTAAGAATTGAATTAGAGAGCTCTGCAATTGTAATTCTTACTAGTAACAATACAATTACGACAAGTAAGGATGGTACAATTTAAGCTAAAACGGCTTGCCATATACTAGAGCGGTGAAGTACCGGTCTCCTCAAGCAGGCGGTGACACAACCACAATTCACACTTTACCTTTCAGATCCCCCCCCCCCCCCATCATTATCAGTGACAATAAACTTGGTAGCCCTCATTGTCATTAAATTTTTTTTAAATAAAATGACAAAAATAGGCAATATAAAATGTGATGCCATAATTAGTGCTAATATGCATTTGGCGGATAGTATTAAATAAGGGAAATTCGGGATAAACAAATGGTTTGTACCTAATGATATCATAGCTAAAATTCAGAAACCATGTGGTTATTATGACAAAGTAAAAGTACACCACAGAATAATTTGAATCAGAAAGTCGGGTATTTCCCCAAAAGCTTGCAGTTAGCTGAGTCTGCATAGATTTCACATGCCTAACAGTGCAGTGCATTGTTTAATTAAACATTAAAAATGTATCACTGAACAAATCAGTGAATTTCTCAGTGGATTGGTTTAACATCCCCATGACTAGTAGGCTACAGCTTTTTAGCCAATCAAATGATATAGGCTAATTAACAAACATGACCATACATCACTAAGGCTTTATCAAAATACAAAACTTTGTTGAAAGAAAAGGAAAAATGGTACACATTTTTTGAACGAGCTTCACCAAAAGTACAGTACGTTTTGTTTTACTATTTTTCAAACCAAGAAGCTACATAAATCAAAAACATGGAAGCCTAAATTCAAACTTTTTTTAATGAATAGGCTACTAATCACACATATAGGCTAACTACCTTGTTCCATTAAGAATTATACAAAATGTTTTATTAAGCAAGTTTTTTTTTACTCAATTTAGAATTACATTATTCATTCAGTTTATTCAACTCAGTTTGATAGAATTTTACTAGCCTCCAACTGAAATTCTTAAATGTAATTGAAAAAAAATTACATAGGGAAATAAATCGTAGGGAAAGCAACAAGGAGGTAGGCGAAATAGGAAATAATAATTATTATTTCAAGTATAAACGTTGATGAACAAAATAATCATTATTATAACAACAAACGCAGTAGCCTATATTGTGACTTTTTATCTCATAATTTATATTAGACTTCATGGTCGCAGGGACTTTTTAAGTCATCATTATTATGATGTAAAAAAGCATGACTTTTCGCTTTTGCTTATGTGGGGTGAAAGGGACTTCCACACTAGTAGGCTACCTTCTGTCGCTCTTGACGCTCATAGCTTCGCAATGGCGTCACGACAGACACGCCCAGTCTTTTCCTCACTGCTGTGTGCAGAAAAGTCAGGAAACACAAGTTCAACAACCGCATCTTTTATGTACCGTTAGCCGAATACCGCTACTCTGCTACCGATCCAAAGTAAGGTAGCCAGGCAGGAGAAACAGGAAACATGGCGAAAACGTACGACTATCTGTTCAAATTGCTGCTCATCGGAGACAGCGGAGTGGGCAAGACGTGTCTGCTGTTTCGATTCAGCGAGGACGCGTTTAACACCACTTTCATCTCCACTATAGGTCAGTTTAACACTATGACTATTTGATTTGTATGTATACATTACCGGAACGTTTACTGGGTAGTCATGCCGGAGGAGAAATAAGCTGTTATAGAGATGGAGGTTTACATGCGTGACTGTCTGTTGGAGTGACAGGAAGAGGCCGTGAATGTGACAGCCCGTTTACTGAGCTGTTCATCGACTTGTTTTTATTCGAATTTAAAATGACAAACAACCGATTTTCTATGTCAGGATCAGTTGGCATATACTCTTTTATATGTCATTTGAATAAAACGTGAGAGTATGCTGTGTGTATATAGCTAGCATGATGGCAGCCTTATTAGCTGTTCGCTAGCAGTGTGGGCTGGACTGCCCTTTCGTTTCTGTGGTTAGAGACGTTTAGTGTTTAGATTCACATTTCACCTATAAACAAAATGTCATGGGGGCCAGAGCGAGCACTTTACACTTGTGTATGCAGTCACAAGGGGCTCATCTCATATATATATATATATATATATATATATATATATATATATATATATATATATAGTTGTTAATTGCACTTAAACCTCAAAGTTGGCATGAAAATAATTCATGCCAACTTAGCGTTTTCTAAACTCATGTTATTGATTGTACTGTGAACAATTCATCTGTGCATGTTTCATTTTAAAATAATTGAGTGTCATAGCTGGACCTTCCTGTGAAACGACAGACTTTTCTTCGGTGAGGTATAGCACGACTTCTCCAATAATCATAGACTCATGAAGTCTGCTTAAACTTCGCCCCAGCAGAATGGTGTTCACCTGCCTCCACTATTGACTGCAACGCACACATCTCAAAATCCAATCTGCAACCGGTGAATTAAACCAAGACCCCGCCCTACATATTCTCTTTTTTCTTTCTTTCTTTTTGTCAATCTGATTAGTCATAATACAGGAAGATGTGTCACTACTTCCGATTCATTGCGACTTTAACACTATTATTATATTACCTTGAAGCAGTAAACTGTTTAAGTCAGCTGACCTATATTGTTATTCCGGGATAGGAACCTCTCAAAATAAGAATGTGCAAAATCATATGTCACGAGCAATTGTACACATACATGGACTAGGTCACAAGGCTAATAGTTCTTTGACACAATATTTGTTGTGATATTTTTGACACAACTTTGGGAAGGCTCGTCTACTCTCTACCGTGGATCAATACGTCATTTCCTGTGTGAAACCCGTGCGAGAGTTCCTTGACCTTTTGTCATTGTTATGCCACAGACTTCCCCTATTGCCATGGACAATACTGCTGTGTCACATCCCGTCCCATGTCCTGTCCAAGCTTTCACTGGTGGCAGGATTGTATGCCTCAATACACACACAGCCAAGTTTTCTCATAATTGCCATAAGCAGAGGATCACAATCTGTTGCTACCAAATTCAACAGTTTTACATGCATCAAGTGTAGAGCCTTTTGCAAAACCGTAGTCATTGAGTTGGTCAGACATATGTTAAACCATTCTGACCTTTCTACACATTCCATATCCATGGTTACACCATGAAAACGTGCTAAAGGGCCGATTCCCTTTTCAGTGGAAAGAGTTGTGATGTGTTCTGAGATGAGTCAGTTTCATAACGTGTCACCATAGGACTCCAATGTGCGAATACAAGGTACAGTGTTTCAGTGTTTCTAAACATTATTATTGCAGGAATTGACTTCAAAATCAGAACAATTGAGCTGGATGGGAAGAAGATCAAGCTTCAGATCTGGTGAGAGTACAAGTCTGCATTTTACATTATAAAGCAGAGATGCCCAAACCTGTGGAAAGATTTGGCCTGTAGTGGCGTGGGGAAAAACATGCCATTGAAGCATATCTTCATTTGCTGGATTCATGTACTGGCTTCCTATTATTGTTTACATGTGGAGAATTTAAGTGAATTATAATATTGTGTAATATATAATATTGTTGGAAATTATGCTACATTTTTCAGTACCAGTATATAAAGTATCATTGTATACACATACAATATTTTAAATGTGTGTTTTAAATTTGCCTTAAAGGGATACAGCCGGACAGGAGAGGTTTAGAACCATCACCACTGCTTATTATAGAGGAGCGATGGTAAGCTATAATGGCTCATTCTTTTGAGTAAATCATGTGGTTACTATTCATAAGCTATGTGTTTTTTTCTTTCACTTTCACAGGGAATTATGCTGGTGTATGATATCACAAATGAGAAATCATTTGACAACATCAGGAACTGGATCAGGAACATTGAGGAGGTGAGAAACTGAACTAATGTTGGAGAAAATAAGCATGATGTGATCATTTCATTTAGTGAGTTTGTCATATGGATTCACTTCTGTCTGTTTTATCAGCACGCGTCATCGGATGTGGAACGAATGGTATTGGGTAACAAATGTGACATGAATGACAAGAGACAAGTATCAAAAGAAAAAGGGGAAAAGGTATGTACAATTAATGACCAATTTATACATGATTGAGATTAGTGAAAAATGTGTTTTATAAAACAAATCTTGATCAAAGGAACTGCTTGTACAAGCTGTATGTTAAATGCTGATGTGGTTATTTTAACAGTTCCTTTTTTGTTGTTGCTACAGCTAGCTATTGATTATGGAATCAAGTTCTTGGAAACCAGTGCAAAATCTAGCACAAACGTTGAAGAGGTGTGGGAAAATTGTCTAATGTTGATCTAATTTGATTCATTTGAATGGGCAAGATTTGCATATTTTACAAGGTATCATACCATCTGATCTACAGTAGTGTCATATCTCTGTTTTCTTCAATTCTAGGCCTTTGTCACTCTCGCTAGGGACATCATGACCAGACTAAACAGAAAAATGGTGAGAATGCTGATGTAGAAAATGTTTATAATCTTATCTAAGAAAATTGATACGCTTCAACTGCTCACTGACTCAAACACAGTAGTATGTTAATATTATTTAAATGTTGAAAAATTCAAGTTATGGAAAAAAAAAACGTATAAAATGTGGCTTTATCTCGGACACTAATGCTGAATGGATTCTTGTTTGCTTGTATCTTTGTGTTTAGAATGAGAATAACCCATCGGGTGGAGGAGGAGCAGTGAAAATCACAGAGAGTCGGTCTAAGAAGCCAAGCTTCTTCCGCTGCACTCTGCTCTAACCCAGCAACTCCCGCAGCCTCAGTGTGTGAATGACTTCAATCATTTCTCTATGTGCGTTTGAGCTCAGTGTGTGTGTGTGTGTGTGTGTGTTTATGCGAGAGTTTACAGTACCACTGGACTTTCAGCTGTTAGCTGCTGCTGAGAGCTCTGGACTTTAGTCTGCCTCATCTAAGGCCTGAAGAAAGTATGCTAGATAAAAGACTCTTGAGCTGTTCCCAAAACATTTCTTTTAAACCAAAATATCCATCAAACTTAACCCTACCTGGGCCAATCAAAATTTGATGTCGTCTGATTTGAATTTTGAAAACATTTTTTTCCCCTTTAACATGTCAGTAATTATACATGGACAATTTCTATAGATACATTTGATTTTAAAGTGCTTTGTTAGAGCACAGTTTAATGAAGGAAAGAATATAAAGAGATTACAGATCTGCCATTATGCAGTTTTTGGCAATAAAGACTGGACCTAAAGTAGCAACTGAAGAACCTGATGGTTTGACAGCTAAATATTGGTCAAACTGAAAGACATATATTATTTTTGTTGTTGTATGTTTTTTTTTATCTTCTTAAATTTGTGTTTAGTTTCCTAAGCAGCAATAAACTGTGGAATATAAAGAAGCGTTCCACAGGTTGTAGTCTTCCCCCTTTCCCTGACTTTTCGTTATTAACCTTATTTGTAACAGAGACCAAAGTAAAAAGAAATCAAAACTGTGATTAATATTAACAGTCAAAATTTCTCATTCTTTTTCGGTTGTAATTTCTCATATATTATATATTGAGCATGAAAAGAGAGCGAAAGAATGAAAAGAGAGAGCTTGGACACTTTTCCTAATGCTTGTTGAAGCAGCAGCCAGCTAGGCCCTGTATATTAGTATATACAGTATTACGTTTACTAATGGTATTATATTTTTATACGCAAGCATCTTATACTCACCACTTCATATAAAACACGTTAACCCGTGCTTATGTGAGATTTATTTGTTAATACTTATTTTTTTAAATGTATTAACTGTCGTCACAGTATTCTGTACATTGTCTTTTTAAATTCCCTCTTTTATAAGACTCTTATGAGTATGAAGTCATGTAGTGTTTACAGTAACAACACTGCAACAATATCTTTTTTTAAGTCATGCACTGTTATCTGTGTGTGTGGGTCTCTCATAGAGCCTCCTCACTTCATTAACCACTTAAAGTCCTGCTTGTGAAGTCAGCCACTCAAAAAAAGAGTGCAAGATTGCACTAGCTTGATTGTGTTCAAGTTTCCTCTGAGCTTATTGGGCTTTTACCAGGCTCAAATGGAACCTGCAGTCTCTTATCGCTGATTTTTTTGGGGGAAATCCATTGAAATTCTGCTGAATGATTTTAAACATGGTCAAATTTGTTAACCAGAGCTGAGAATGATAAACTCTTATTACCTTTGAGCATATCAGACGTTAAATTTCTGCGTAAATCTGCTAATTTTTCCATGTACAGATTCCATGTGGGCCTGTTACAAATTCAAACACAAAATTTAAGCTGAAACTACAGAATCTACAAATTTCAGTATTCACAGTCGCTTTAGTTACTCCGAATGAATGATTGATTCTACTGTTAAGTTTAAGGGTGTACGATTGCTCGAGTTCCATTGGCTGTTTTGTATCTGTTTGAAAGAACCGCTGCTCGGAGGTGTGCCATATCCATTTAAAGGGATAGTCCATCCAAAGTAAATGATATATTTTTCATTTTTGGATGAGCTATGCCTTTAATGGCCCTGTAGTCATGTTTTGAATATGCATGCAGGCACATTTGCATATTTTTCAATGAAACAGTGACAGCACTCCACCTCCCATATGAGCATAGTCTTACTGACTATTCAATGCAAACTTTTATGTGCTATTTTATAACATCTTCCTTGATTTTCTTGTCTGTTCTATAATATGTCAGAGTGTCTGTTCTATGATGTGTCAGAGTTAACTGATTATGTAAAAAAGATTAAAATATCTTTTCTAAGTTATTTACATGTGCCCGATTTTTTTTTTATGGTGCTTTACCATATAAGACAATATATGATTTATATTATACTTTAATATTTTTCTGTTTTGTTTGGAATAGGAATTTGGAAAGAAGTTAAGTTGTTGAATAATTAAACAGCATCACTGAAAGTTAGAGTTCCCTTTATTTAGAAAAATGGGTTATTTAATATCTACAGCACAGAGGTAGACCCTTATTTCCCTTTTCATTACCAGGTTTTATTACGTACCTCATAAATATGAAGGAAGTATGCCTTTCTTGCTAAGATGTCCCTTGCATGAGCATAACCAGTGTTAGTTAAGTGTATTCCATACTGGAAAATAATAAAAAAAAACAACACTTTATCCACTTCTTTAAGCTTGCACTCCTGCGATTACCTTAATAAAATTATGTCTCTCTGGAGGGTCTGTAGTCATTGGTGTTGACTTCAAAGGCCCCAGCCAGGTCTTTCACACTACTGGCTGCGCGAGGTTTATCCAGGATGTCCCCTGCAGTCTTCACCTTTCGTGGATTGGTGTTCAGACTCTTAGATCTGAGTGAGGGGTACATCCTGTCCTCTGATACATACAAGTGATCTGAATCTGTGGGCTCTTCTCTCTTCTCTTCTCCCCCCTCTATTTTGATGCTTTCGCTATTTGCCTCAGTCTCATTCTCGTCATTCCTCTTCAAATCATTTTCTTCTTGTTGGGTTTTTGTCCTCTTGCTCTCCTTTGAAGCTCCTTCCTTAACTTGGTCCTCTATCGGTCTTGATTTCTCTGAAGATGTCTTGGGTGAAATGCCGACTGGGGAGGGATGAACTTTGTAATCGGAACGTGGAGGCCAGCGACCTAGCGTTGGCGATCTGCTTGCTTGATATTGTAGGCCGTGTGGCTCCGAAGCCCATGTGTTTTCTGAATTTCCCAACCTCGACTGGGCCACAGAGACATACAATGTGCTGCTTTGGGATCTGTTCCCGTACGAAAGTGAGTTACTTTGAGTTTCAGTTGGGTGCTGCCTTAGGGACTGCGCCCTTTCCAGAGGATGTGACATTGCAGCATCGATCCTAGCTTCTAGCAGAGCCTGTGCGTCTTTAGGGATATGAGTGGAGGTGAGTTTTGGGGATTGAGAACTCTGGCCTCTACCTTGTGATTCACAGGGAGAGATGAGGATGTCCACACTGGAGCTGGAGCGTGACCTCTGCCGAAGGGGGACCACTTCCAATGTGGGACCGTAGGATGAAACATGTTGAGGATTTGGAAGGAGCTCGCCGCAGCCAATACTGCCACGATTCTCTGTTTGGCCCTTCCTCTCCCCTGTCATCTCATCACCACGGTCTTCAGCATCCAAGTGCCAGCGGTACAAACTGTAGCCGTCAGCACTATTGACACTACCGTGACGAAGCAGGCCGGATTGGTCGACGGTCACTGTGCTCCCGGATCGAGAGCGGACCAGCTCGCAGCGGTCGATGCCAGCCAGCCGCTCCAGCGCGTGCATCATGCGGCCAGAGAACTCCTCTAGCTGAGCCAAGCGCAAGTCTATTGTCTGAAGAGAGGCTTTCATGGAGTGCTCTCGTTCATTCACCTCCTCCAGGCGCATGGACATGTTCTCGACCCTGGAACAGCAAGAGTTTCAAATGGTTGTTGTTGTTTTGAACTCAATTGACCTTATGCATAGCTGCACTACCTCCTGAACTTATGCCAGCTCCTTGTTTCCTGTCTGCCATTATTGGCCGAACTTGATTAATTCAGGTGTGTCTGATTATTGTTGCCGTGACTACTGAGGTCAGGCACACCTGGATTAATCAATTTGTCCAATAATGACAGACAGGAAACAAGGAGCTGGCTTAAGTTCAGGAAGTAGTGCAGCTGTGCATAAAGCCAATTGTTATTCTAAATGCAGGGCTCAACAATAAGAAGGGCCTGCTTGCCCAAAGCCAGTGTGCGAGAGTTCTGGGCTAACTGACAGACTTGTAACTCGACCTTTTGGGTCAGTGCTACACTAACAGTGAACATTTTACATTCATTAATTCAGTACATCCATTTTTTAAATCTTTTTAAACTTAAATGTTTGGATTTCTGTGATATATTCTACATTGTTGTTGCAAATTATGCTTATTTGTCACCAAAAGAAAGTTATCAATCTGTCTTGAAAGCATTAGTATGGGTCTAATGCACAGAATGCACTTTTGCACTCTAGTTAAAAGCTGTTCATGTTTTTTTAAAACACATCTCAGGACCGTGCTTTTTATTCCTTTCCACTATTCGCGTCTAGAGTTTTTCAACGGCCCAAATAAAATAAAAAATTGCAGGGTCGGTTTTTTTTTTTTACTTTTTTTTTTAAACTTATATTAACCACATATTTGCCTCAAAATACAATAAGAAAGCAGTGCAGTGTTAAAACTACATACCAGACAATAATGTTTTAAATTGTATGCCATAGTTAAAAAACTGCAATATTCATTAAATATTTATGAATATATGGAGTTACATTTTAATTTCCAGATTAAAAAAAAAAATTAGTAAAAATTAACATTTAAGAACAATGCTAAAAAATAAAAATAGAAAATAGATACATTCTGAACCGCATAAAAAACTTGTTGAGCCCTGAAATTACATTTGCAGGTGCAGTTGTTTTCCATCCAGTACCTCTGGGAAGTGATTCGGATTCGCTCATCATTGGAAGAATGCGTTTCGTCCTCCTTCTCTCTAAAGTACTCCTCCACACACTGTTCCTCAAACTCATACAGACCCTTCAGTTCCTCCAGACTCAGAGTCAACTCTGAAAAGAAAAAAAAGATGATAATAGCCAGTTTTAAAATAAGATGCTATAACATTGATAGACTGAGGCAGTAAAGGAGTAACAGGAGTAATAACTCAGCCCGCGGTCTCTCTCGTCCAGCTCCCCTTCTTGTTTCTTTCTGCAGCGGCAGCACAGGCGCTTCAACACAATGTACATGTGGCTAAAGATAATGAGAGGAGGAGGAAGCACTGGTCTGTCATGGAACGTCATGATTAGCTGGTAGCGCTGGAACTTCCAAATTTGGTTGGAGATGGATTTGACTTCGAAGAACGTGTTACTGTGAAGAAAAATGAGTTCTCTTGATGAATTGATGAATAAATGAGAACATAATACAGTGCTATGGCTCACATCACTGCTTTATGTTACAGGGTAAGCGTTATATTTAGTCTTTGACTCACTTGAATACAGCAATGAGCAGGTTGACCAGTAGGATGTTGGCTACCAGTAGGTAACAGGCCATGATGGCAGGTGTGAGCCAGGCTCCGGGTATACATGGAGGGAGCTTTTTTCCATCTTCATCATACAAATTTTCACCACAGGGTGCTGTCATAAATAACAGAGGTTAAGATGCAACCATGACGTGATTCTACAGTGTTTGATCATTTAATAAAAATACACTGAATTGTGGGTATAGTAGAAGAATTTTACACTCACGATTAATCTCCATCGCATAGACTAAGAGTATGTAAAAAAGAAAGAGAGAGCACAGATAAATCTGTTTTTATCATTTCACAATCAGCCAACTATACAGTATGTTGGAAATATCTTACAGCGCTTTATGAAGATTAGTTAAATAGTTTTTCAAGTGAAGATAGAAAATATATATACCACTGTTCAAAAGTTTTTGGCCAATTTTTTTTACATTTTTTAAAATAAATGAATAATTTTATTAAGCAAGGATGCTTTAAACTGATCAAAAGATTTAAATTTCAAATAAATACTGTTGTTTTTTGCTTTCTATTCATCAGATATTAGGGGGGGGGGATCACAAAAATATTAAGCAGCACAATCATTTTCAGCATTGATAATGCACCAAATCAGCATATTAGAATGATTTTTGAAGGATCATGTGACACATGATACAGCTTTGCCATCACAGGAATAAATTTCAGTTTTAAAATATGTAAAAATGTACAAAAATATTTCACAGTTTTTACTGCATTTGTGATCAAATAAATACAGCCTTAGTGAGCATAAGACCCCACATTTTTGAACGATAGTGTACTCCATTTGCACAATAATTTAGTTTTAAATTATTTCATAACAATACTTTCACACATTACTGTACAACTACCATTTTGTACCAAATATCATTTTTTTCTACATTTATTCATTTAGCAACTAGCAAATGAGAATATACTAACAGAAGAAATGTAACCAAGGGTTATAACAATTAGTGCTACCACACATAAATACCAGAGTAGCATAATGCTTGAACAGAAATGTAAAAGTGAAAAAAAAAGATCAGTCAACAACTACGGACAATTAGAAGACACAGCTACAAACCTAAAACTCACAAGCAGGGTAGGTAAAGACCAGCATTGTCACACACTCAGTCCATCACACATGATTCAGTAGAGGGCGAAAGCAGCAGTGTGAATGGTCATATGATCAGGAGATGAGATACAAATCTTTCTGCAGAGTTCACAGATACAGAAAGGGTGGAATGGAGACTAGACGCATCATCCACACATGAATCAGGAAACAGAATCTTACTATGAACTCTAGTCTTACGGTCTATCGAGTCAGCAAACACTTCTCCATAGATCATCCAGTAGGGCATGTAGAAGATATTCCTGGCCAGACGCCACGTCGGCTCCTCGTCCGGGTGCAGGATGGCCTGACGTGCCACGCCGAAGCTCATGAGAACCACCAGCATGATCACCACAAAGTACAGCATGTCAATCATCTGCACACACATCAAAAAAACACCATTGTTGTTAGTAAAACAAACAAACAAAAAGCCACTCATATTCAAGTTTTCATGTGAGTTCTCACCATTTTACCAATCATCATGACATACGGTCCCAAATACTTGTTAACTCCAAAGATGTCGAGGACACGAATGTACCAGAAGATGATGTCCACGCAGTAGATGACGCGTCCGTAGCCCAAGTAAGGCTCATTCTGCAAGCGCAGTAAAAGTCCCATAAGGAATGTGGTGATGGCAGCCAGGTCAGTGATATTCCAGTACTCTTCAAGCCATACGTTTATCTTCTGTTTCAGTTTTCCCGGCTCTGACATCAGGATCTACACACAAGCACATGCGTCCAATGAAGGAAACACAAAAATATAATGATATAACAACTTCACCTACTAGTACTTCACCTGTCTAACTTTCTCCAATCCAAGAGTGATGATGTAGGAGATGACGATCCATTCCTGCAATGATGGCCATCTTTCCATTTTCACCAGTATGATGTAATTATACAGCATCAGGTATACCAAGTAGGCAGTCTGAGTAGATACATAATCATTATATTTTTTCCAGTTTTATGATGTTATAAACGTGCTACAACAAAATTTAGTTTTGACTTCACATACCGTATTGAACCAGAACTTGGTATACGGAGCGTTGAAGAAGTAGTAAATCTTCTTCCCAACAGGCACTCGTTTCTGACTCTTTTTACCATCTTCCTCATCACCTTTTTTAGATGTTGCGTCCATGCTCACAGTGCCATCCTGGTAATAAACATCCATGATGAGTTTTGCTCACTTTCACTTCATAAAGGTCAATAAAAATATACAGAATATATTATATATATTGTATATACGACAGCTTGGAGTTGGTATGGTTTTTTTTTTAAATGTATTTGAAAGTCTCTTATGCTCAAGGCAGCAAAAGTAAAAAATAAAATTATAGTAAAACAGAAATATTGTAAAAAAAAACATGGTCACATGATCCTTCAGAAATCCTTCTAATATGATGATTTGCTCAAATACCTTCTTTTTATTATTATCAATGTTGAAAACAGTCATGCAACTTAATTTTTTGTGATACATTTTTTTTCAGGATTCTTTGATTGATAGAAAGTTTATTTGAACAGCATTTATTTGAAATAGACATAAAACATTATAAATCTTTATTTATTTACCCTTGCTAATTTCTAAAAACCGCAAAGGAAAAAAAGCATAATAGTAGTGTACATATATTTACCTTGCTAGATTTGTTATCATCCTCTTTGTCTTTGAGCTCTTCTTTGTCTTTGGAGTTTTGGTAAGACAGATCATCTCCAGTTCGGAAGTCAAGGAGAAGGATGGCTGGAGGAAAAATGATTCCAAGGATCACCTAGGAATGATATTGAATGATAAACATGTTGATATCTAATACTTAGAGTCTATGGCTTATAAATGTAATGTGTATATTTTTTTATTGCAGACCTTGAGTCCATTGCTCTTGCCCACCCGCAAGCAGCCCATCCACATGTCAGTGAGCAGCATCTGGCTGCAGGTGTGGGCTATAAAGTCTCTGTGTTTGGCAGCCACAGCCAGTTTCAGACAGGTGGAGTTACTCCAGTTCTTCAACTCGTACGTCAACAGCTTCATGGCCACTTGTTCGTCATGTTTGTATGACTGATCCAGCAGCTCATAGGCTAACTGGCCAAATTCCCTGATTGTGAGAGGGAGAAGAGACGTTTTATGTGAGAAGTGACTGTGTGACTGATTGATTTAGAAATAATAGTGAAAAAAAAACCAAATAGATACTATGTGCAAGAAATTGATACTTTTACTCAACAATGAAAGTGTCAGTAAAGACATTTCAAATGCTACAAAATATTTCCATTTAAAATAAATTCTGTTACTTTGAACTTTCTATTAATCAAATAATAATGAAAACATTTATCATGGTTTCCACAAAAATATTAAGAAGCAGTTTTCAACATAAAAACAATAAATGCTTCTTAAACACCAAATGATTTCTGAAAGATCGTGTTTGGAGTAATTATGCAGACAACTCAGCCTTGCAATTTTAAAAAAACACACATATATATATATATATATTAATTGTAATTATATTTCACAATATTACTGTTTTACTCTATTTATTGTAGCTAAGAGACTAATTTTATACCAATCATTAAAAAAAAATCTAAACAATTTATAATATAATAAAATATAATAATATTCCTCACTTTGAATTATTGTCCAGATCTTGTGAGATGTCGTCTACAAGTTCACTCCGTGAGGATTCGTGCGCCATTGCTTTGTAGAGTTTACATGCCACCAGCGCTTTCGCCATGGCCTCCTCTCCCCTCTGCCACAGAAACAGCGCCATCTTCTGGCGTTTCATCAGAACTGCCCACACCATCAGCTCATGGAAAGGGTACTGGAATCGACTGACCTCTGGGTCATCAACGTCAATATCGATTTCTTCCTCTTTCTTCTTCTTCATCTTTTTTTTGCCTTTAGGTCCTGGGTCATCGTCCTGTCCAAACCAGAAAGAATCGGTTGCAAGTACAAGTTTTAGCTATCAGTCACATTTCTTTTGTGAGAGTAGAGTACACAGTACTTGCAAACATTCTGAGGATCAAAAACACAAGGTTTCACTTTTAAATTTAGTGGCTTACCTCCATACCCAGAAGTTTCAACGCTTTGGGCTACAAGAGAACAGAAAGTTGGAGTCAGTCAGCCACTTGTTTGAGCTTTTTTGAATATTTAAAGACACATTGGGAAATATCATTTTAAATGAGAAAAACAAACAATAGAAAATCATTATGCTAAAAAAACTGCATAAAGATTATTTCGTTTTCATGCTTCTGTTACTAATTTGTGATTGACCATAGTAAAGACAGTTAATTGGTACAGTAATCGAAGTTATTTGTATATTTTTCTGTTTAAATTTTGAGTAAATATTTTGTAAAATAATATTATTCCAGCACCCAGATCTAAAAATTGGAAAAACCCATATTGGTTGGTCACTGTTGTATTATTACTAAACTAAGCTATTTTGTTATGTATAATGTGCTTGCAGGAAAATTTGATTGTTTGTTTTCAAATATACATAACATGTAAGGTATAACTCACTCTTTTCAGTCCATAGAGGTTATTATAGAGCGTGCGGAAACTTTTCCTAGTATAGTTACACCGATACGCCCCTCCCATGAGGTACTCCAGAACCAAGCCAATGTCAATCAGGGTGATCTGGTAATCTGGTGGAAGGTTTCCCTGGAAACATTAATGTCATAACGCCATAAAATAACTAGTCCTTCTATTGCTGGCTTAGTTTATGCTGCTGAAACTACTACGATAAAAATAATACTATTGATGGAGTGCTCTCACATTTATACACACACAAACACAAATTCAAACGCACACTTGCATTCACACACTGTAAAGAAGATTAAAATCTTATTGTTTAGAACAATAGGCCATAAAAGAAAAAAACGTATGATAATCTCAATGACAAAAATGATCATAGCACAAATTATGAATAATAATAAACTTTACCTTTTTTACATCTCTGACAACAAAATGCAATGTGTTGATGGGCCCTAACCTCTGAATGACAGAAAAAAAAAACATAGTTAACTGAAAAGCTCATCTTCTGTAAAACACACAGATGTTTGTGGGCTAAGTGCTTTCTCCTCAACAACAGATTAAATAAAATGATATGATAATGGATAATACTGAGCACACGCCTGACATTTTCAAATCATATTGCTAGAATAAGAAGAGGGGACTGGTGAAATCTCTAAAAACTGGACATGTGGCTCATATTTGTCAATGGTTGTATCATTAAAACATAGAATGCACTCTGTAAGATGGAGAGCACATTAAAACACAGCGGCTACGTGACCCTCTAATATTCCATGAATTGATGATTGTGTGCTGACTGTGTTATAGAGCTCTTCCAGCCGTGGGATTGTCAGGAAATGGTGGATATTGACGCCATTTTCAATGAGGAGCTTCACAAAATCCACTCTGTCAAGCACAAGTGCGTCCATCATGGCCTGCTCCAGAGAATTAACCTATTTTACACATCAACACACACAGGAAAATATTACATTTAATTCACCAGAAAGAACATACACACATGTATAAACAAAAAGAATTAAACTCTCTCACACACACACATCCCTGCATAGTAAAGCACATGCTAATGGAAGCTTGTTTCTGCCACAGAATAAAAAGAATAAAAAAGGTAATTGCAACTTTTTTATCTCACATTTTACAGTAAGGGCTAGACTTTAACATGCAATTGTGAGTTTATATCTGAGTCATTCTGAAATGTTTGCCATTCTTGAGCCATCAATGTGGAAATATTTGTTTTTAAATTAATTATATAGAATTCCAAGCACCACAGAAGTGCAGAAAACTAAAGATTTTAGTTGAACTCACTGGTATGACATACTTTATTTTTAGGCAAAAAAAAAAAAAAAACCTACTTCATTTAGTTAGTAAACCATGCTTGACAACATGTTTTGATAGCCTACCTTGCAGCAGCCATTTTGTAAATAAACTTTTCATGAAAATTTTCACTGATGTCACCTTTTTTATGTGTGAAATCAGTAACTCCCAAAAATGAACTTAATCCAAATGTATTCATTTAGATTTTAAAACGCAATTCTAAGAAATAACGTCAGAATTGCGAACTGTAGGCCTAAAAAACGCAATTTTCTTTTAAAATGTTTGTGGCGGAACAAGCTTCCACTGGCTATGCGGACGGACTCAACATTACTAAAAAACTAATTACCCAGTTAAGAAGCTCTAGTTTTCGGGGGTCTGTCTCCTCAGGAGGCTCGTTTTTGGATTTGGCACCTTTGCCCTTCTTGCCCCTGGCAGGTTTACCCTTGCTGGCACGCGTGGCGATGGGGCTCTTTGGTTTATCCTGCTGGCTTGTGGACGAGGTGGGCAGAGACCTAGCAGTCTGGCGAGGTGACATGAATATGTATTGAAAAAAGGCAAATGTGTGCCCCATAAAACAGCTGTGGATAGCGACACCTACAGGCCAGTGTTGTCCGTGGACGAAGATCTGACTGCGAGCGATATCCACACGGTTCCAGGCCAAAGCCAAACTCAGCTGGTCTGGAGCGGAAGCATTTGTGCCTGATAAACCCAAAGAACAAAATTATCCAGAATTTTTGTAAAAAATTATTTTTTGTAGAAAATTATGTAAAAAAAAAAATTGTGATAATTCTGAAGTTCTTTTCAGGGGTAAGCCTATTTCATGGCTATTTTAATGTTCAGGCTTAGTGCTATTGTAAACTGTGTGAATGTGGTCTGCTGAACATGATTTCACCTTTCAGTAGAGCAGTTAAGATGGCCATCTCAATATCCTGCTGACCCTCTGAAGCTGTGCGGAAAACTGTGATCTGTTTCAGCACAAAATGGAAAAACTGTGTGGAATGTGTATAGTAAAATAGTAGGCTATAGCATACATAATATGTAAACATAATTATATACTACCATTCGAAGTTTGGGGATGGTGCTTTTTTTATGTTTTGAAAAAATTTGATTATGTTCCCCAAGGCTGCATTTGATGAAAATACAGTAATATTAAATAAATAACTGTTAACTGTTAATAAAAAAATGTTATAAAATAAAATCTAATTTATTTCTGTGATGGTAAAGCCTATTACTTCCATTCTCAGTGTCGCACGTTGCATTAGAAATCATTCTAATCTGCTGATTTAGTGCTATTTAGTGTATAAAATATTGAGCTGATTAATGTGTAGTACTGTGATACACATTTTTTTTTCAGGATTCTTTAATGAATAGAAGGTTTAAAAAAAATTAATTAAATCTTTTTTTTTTGGAAGTCTTTCTTGTCACTTTTGTAATCAATTTGATGCATCCTTGCTGAATATTAGCTATTAAGTATTAGCTTCTATGACATACTGACCCCAAACTTTGGAACGGTAGCCTATATAACTCATGAATGACAAACACTGGCCTAAATGGTCATAATACGTACAAATTGACAAATGTAAAACATGAAATATAGTTTATTCATTTTCCCACAGCTATTTTTATTATCACGGTTGGACAGAAATGTAATATTATTGATCTAATATGTATGTTGAAAGAAAATAAATGATTAGAAGGATAAAATGCAATAAAAAATCATAATGATTTGATGACTGAGAGGGGCACCGTGTGTAGCACAGGGCTTCTAAATATTACACATTCACGCAGTGAGAAAAAAAGGAGTGAGAACCCACAGTAGAACATGGTGTAACATTGGTGTTTTTTTTTTTTTGGAGCACTAGCATAGTGATGTTCTGACTTTTATGAATTCCGTATCTTTTTTTCAAAGTCTAATACACTACAATGCCACATGGAACAGCCATGATGCA